>JAJDFG010001697.1:0-29147 GCA_021039105.1 Scomber colias
AGCCTTTTAGACCGTGAAAGGTTACTGCAGGTCAAACTGAGCGAGACTGAGCTTTAATAAATGTGGATGGCTATCAGTGTCGGACTGCGTGGCATCAGTTTGAAGCTGTCAGATGAATGTAAATGAAACCGGAGACGAGACATCAGCTTGAAATCCATCTGCAGCAGAGTCGTTTCGCTTCCATGGGTTTGGGTTTTTTTTAATTTTACGTGGATGTTTTTCCCCTTAACCCTTAAACAGGCCTTACTAGTTATGTCATTTGCACCTGAAGTAAGGAAGGAAGGAAGGAAGGAAGGAAGGAAGGAAAGGAAGGAAGGAAGGTAGGAAGGAAGGAAGGAAAGGAGGGAAGAAGGAAGGAAAGGAGGAAGGAAGGGAAGCAAGGAGGGAGGAAGGAAGGAAGGTAGGGAGGAAAGGAGGGAAGAAGGAAGGAAAGGAGGGAGGAAGGGGAGGAAGAAGGAAGGAGGAAGGAAAGGAAGGAGGGAGGAAGGAAGGAAGGTAGGAAGGAAAGGAGGGAAGAAGGAAGGAAAGAAGGAAGGGAGGGAGGGAGGGAGGGAGGACGGAAGGAAGAAAGGAAGGACAGAGGAAGGAAGGAAGAAAGAAAGGAAGGACAGATGAAGGAAGGAAGAAAGGAAGGACAGATGAAGGAAGGAAGAAAGGACAGAAGGAGGGAACATTTACCCTAACAGTTGAACTTAGATCTGAGGAAGGAAGGAAGGAAGGAAGGAAGGAAGGAAGGAAGGAAGGAAGGAAGGAAGGACAGAGGAAGGACCCGGGAGGACAACAGGAAGTTTAAAGAGTCTGTATCTCTGGTGCACGTTGTCTGTTTAAGGGTTAAAAACTGATCCAAATGGTCGCTGTCGATGGACGAGACTCACAGTGAGATCGAAGACATTGCTCTGGATTAATGACCAAATAATCTCACAGTGTAAAAAAGGCCTTAAAACAACCTGGAGAAGATGTTTGGATGCAAATGAGATGAGATGGATTAATGTAGACGTCCAGTTTTAACCCTTACAAACTGTTTGGGTCAAATTTTTTTACATTTAACAGCTGTAGAAACACCCAAATGTCTTTTATTTTGAAAGTTTTTGTGATTTGATATGAATGGAAGTGATAGTGGAAGTGATATTATCTCATATTGATCGCTGCCTCCTGAATCCCCAAATGTCTTTTATTTTGAAAGTTGTTTTTTGTGATTTGATATGAATGGAAGTGATAGTGGAAGTGATATTATCTCATATTGATCGCTGCCTCCTGAATCCCCAAATGTCTTTTATTTTGAAATTATTGCTTTTTGTGATTTGATATGAATGGAAGTGATTGTGATATTATCTCATATTGATCGCTGCCTTCTGAATCCCCAAATGTCTTTTATTTTGAAATTATTGCTTTTTGTGATTTGATATGAATGGAAGTGATAGTGGAAGTGATATTATCTCATATTGATCGCTGCCTCCTGAATCCCCAAATGTCTTTTATTTTGAAATTTCATGACTTCTCCTTAAAGTAGCCCAAAATGCATAAAAATTAAAATATTTTAAAATGTTATATTTTTGTATAGATATACAAATATTAGTCCATTGATTCTGTTCTGGGTCAGATTATCTCCGTATCTATGTCCATGTGTTTTAGTGAATCTAATCTTTCCTTCCTTCCTTCTTTCTTTCCTTCCTTCCTTCCTTGATTCCTTCCTCCCTTCCTCCTTTTTCGTCCTTCTTTTTGCTGTCCTTCCTTCCTTTTGCCTTTCTCTGTTCCTTCCTTCCTCCTTCTGTCCTTCTTTCCTCCCTCCTTCCTTCCTTTCTTCCTCCCTCCCTCCCTCCTTTCCTTCCTTCTTTTTCCTTTCCTTCTGTCCTTCTTTCCTACCTCCATTCTTCCTTCCTTGATTCCTTCCTCCCTTCCTCCTTTCCTTCCTTCTTCCTCCCTCCTTCCCACCTTTCCTTCCGTCTTCTTCCCTTCCCCTTCCTCCCTTCCTTCTGTCCTTCTTTCCTCCCCCCTCCTTTCCTTTCTTCCTCCCTTCTTTCCTTCCTTCCTTCCTTTCCTCCCTTCCTTCTGTCCTTCTTTCCTCCCTCCCTCCTTCCTTCCTTGATTCCTTCCTCCCTTCCTCCTTTCCTTCCTTCTTCCTCCCTTCCTTCCCACCTTTCGTTCCGTCTTCTTCCCTTCCCTTCCCTTCCTCCCTTCCTTCTGTCCTTCTTTCCTCCCCCGTCCTTTCCTTTCTTCCTCCCTTCTTTCCTTCCTTCCTTTCCTCCCTTCCTTCTGTCCTTCTTTCCTCCCTCCATCCTTCCATCCTTGATTCCTTCCTCCCTCCTTCCCTTCCTCCCTTCCTTCCTTGACTCGAGGACAACAGGAGGGTTACCTAGGACATGATATTGTGTGATAGGAGATGTTTAGTGGTGTAAAAGCTAATAAATACACTCTCTCTGCTCTCAGAGACATGAATCAAGGTTTAATCACATTTATTGATCAGTCAGATTATCGACTATTGATGCTTCCTAAACACATTTGGTATGTAGACTCTTTTTATGAGAGGAACAAACTGAGAGGAGAGAATATGAACAGCATGTAGGGCAGGGGTGTCAAACTCATTTTCATTCGAGGGCCACAAACAGCCCAATTTGAGCTCATGTGGGCCGGATCATTAAAAATATGGAAGGAAGGAAGGAAGGAAGGAAGGAAGGAAGGAATGAAGGGAGTAAGGAAGGAAGGAAGGAAGAAGGAAGGAAGGAAGGAAGGAAGGAAAAGAAGGAGGGCAGAAGGAAGGAAGGTGAGAAGGAAAGATAAGGAGAAGGAAGAAAGGGCAGGTGGAAGGAAGGCAAAGAATAAAAGTGAGGAAGGAAGAAAGGAAAGATTAGGAAAGATGGAAGGATGGGTGGAAGAAAGAAGGAAGGAAGGAAGGAAGGAAGGAAAGAATAAAAGTGAGGAAGGAAGAAAGGAAAGATTGGAAAAGAAGACAGGGAGGAAAGATGGAAGGAAGGAAGGGAGGAAGGACAGAAGGGAAGGATGGAAGGAAGGAATGAAGGAAGGACAGATGAAGGATGGGTGGAAGGAAAGAAGGAAAAGAAGACAGGAAGGAAAGATGGAAGGAAGGAAGGGAGGGAGGAAGGAAGAAAGGAAAGATTGGAAAGAAGACAGGGAGGAAAGATGGAAGGAAGGAAGGAAGGAAGGAAGGAAGGATGGAAGGACAGATGGAAGGAATGAAGGAAGGAAAGATGGAAGGATGGGAGGAAGGAAAGATTGGAAAAGAAGACAGGGAGGAAAGATGGAAGGATGGAAGGAATGAATGAAGGAAGGAAAGATGGAAGGATGGGTGGAAGGAAAGAAGGAGAAGAAGACAGGAAGGTAAGATGGAAGGAAGGAAGGAAGGAAGGAAGGAAAGATGAAGGATGGGTGGAAGGAAGGAAGGAGAAGAAGACAGGAAGGTAAGATGGAAGGAAGGAAGGAAGGAAGGAAGAAAAAAAAAGACAGGGAAGGAAAGTGGGCCGAAGTGGACCTCTCGGCGGGCCGGTTCTGGCCCACGGGCCGCATGTTTGACACCCCTGATGTAAAGGGTTAACCTAATAGTGAATGAATGAATGAATGAATGAATGAATGAATGAATGAGACAAAATGAGCAAAATCAAATCAAGAGTTGCATATTTATTGACTAATTGAGCCTCGTTCATACAGATCTGAATTAAGTTGAGTATATTAGATGTGAGCATGTCTTCTTCTTCTAAATCCGAACATCAGAAATCAGCTGATCTGCCGACGGACGGACAAAATGATCTGCAGAGGGTTTTTTTTTTTCTTTAGAGAAGCTGGACTCGTCCCTTCAGGTGAGCACACACAGTAATCCAGGTGCTCTACGCCAGAGGTGTCAAACTCATTTTCATTCAAGGGCCACATACAGACCAATCTGATCTCATGTGGGCCGGATCATTAAAAGGAAGGAAGGATGGATGGAAGGAAGGAAGAGAATACAGGAAGGAAGGAAAGACAGGCAGATGGAAGGAAGGAAGGAAGGACAGAAGAAAGAAAGAAAGGAAGGACAGATGGATGGAAGGAAGGAAGGAAGGAAGGAAGGACAGAAAGAAGAAAGGGCCGGATCCTTAAAAGGAAGGAAGGAAAAGAAGGAGGAGAAGAAAGAGAATACAGGAAGGAAAGATGGAAGGAAGGAAGAAAGGGAGCAAGGAAAAGAAAACAGGGAGGAAGAAAGATAGGAAGGATGGAAGGAAGGAAGGAAGGAAAAGAAGACACAGAGGAAGAAAGGTAGGACGGACAGATGGAAGGAAGGAAGGAATGAAGGAGGAGAAGAAAGAATACAGGAAGGAAAGATGGAAGGAAGGAAGGAAGAAAGGGAGCAAAGACAGATGGAAGGAAGAGAAGAGAAGACAAGAAGGAAGGAAGCAAGGAAAAGAAGACAGAGAGGAAGAAAGGTAGGAAGGAAGGAAGGAAGGAAGGAAGGAAGGAAAAGAAGACGGAGGAAGAAAGGTAGGAAGGACAGATGGAAGGAAGGAAGAAAAGATGGAAGGAAGGAAGGGAGTGAGGACAGATGGAAAGAAGAGAAGAGAAGACAAGAAGGGAGGAAGCAAGGAAAAGAAGACGGATGGAGGGAAGGAAGGAAGGAATGAAGTAGGAGAAGAAAGAATACAGGAAGGAAAGATAGAAGGAAGGAAGAAAAGATGGAAGGAAGGAAGGAATGAGGAAAGGGAAGACCGATGGAAGGAAAGATGGAAGGAAAAGAAGATAGAGAGGAAGAAAGGTGGGAAGGACAGACGGAAGGAAGGAAAAGAGGAAGAAGGAAACTGGGCCGGACTGGACCTCTCGACGGGCCGGTTCTGGCCCACGGGCCGCATGTTTGACACCCCTGCTCTACACACACACACACACACACACACACACACACACACACACACACACACACACAGGTGTAATATTATTGCCTAGGTGTATCGGGTTTTATTCTCTACAGGAAGTTACAGCAGAAGAAGGGCTAACACTGTGTTTGCTAATATCCAAAAAGCTAGCACACTTTCTGACAGGTATTAAAAACACACACCTCTAAATTCCCACTGTGGTTAAGGGTCCTCAAAGGGAGCGCTGCAACTAAACATCACATCAATTAGAAATAAAGTAAAATAAAATAAAAAAAATCTAAATAAAATACATGTGGTGCTTTTATTTTGTTATTAGTTTTTTTGCATTGGCACAGAATAAAAGCAGACGCGGGTCAGAGCGCTTTTCAAAATAAAATGAGTGTCAGTGTTTGTTTGAAGCTGCTCGGAGGAACACATTAAAGGATTTAATATAAGACACAGTAAAGTTTATTATTAATGTGTTATTTTTAGATTTTTACTTCAGTTTCTGTCTGAATAAAACATCCCAAACCTGCTTCACTCCACTCTGAAGACGACATTTCTACTCTACTAGAGCTGGGCCAAAAAAAAATAAATCGATTTTTATATTAATCGTGATTTTTTCTGCCGATTTAAAAAAATCGATTCTCATACGAAAATCGATTTTTATTTATTTAATTTTTTTTTTTTTTTTTTTTTTAAATTAAATTTTTTTTTTTCTTTTCTAAAGACCAGCTAAATGTGGCAGTTTAGTTTATTGTAAGATGTTGGTGGATGAGAATGTTTTTTGTGAGGGCAGGTGCACAGTTTTCAAAATAAAATAAAAACTATTTCAATTAATTATATTAAATTTTGGATAAATAAGGGTCAAATCTTCTGGGTCACGTTAGGGGGAAGTCGTCAAATTTGACCAAAAAAAAAAAAAAGGATTTATCTAACAGTGAATATAAATTTTAGGTTGAACAGGAAGGTGTGAATTTTATAAAAGTGAAGAAACTTTACTTCCTGTCTAAAATGATGAAACGCTGACAGAAGTTAAATAAATGCTGAACTTTTAGAGGAAGATCTTGATAGAGTAAGATAACTTTGAGTATTTAATATTTATTTTATTTATCATAATTAGTTAATTAGAGTAGTTAGAGTCCTGAAGAAGAGTTAGAGAAGCAGAGTTTTTAGATTTCAGACTTCTATAATTTTAAGTTAAGACCTTTTTAAGATTTAAAGGTTATAAATTTGAGTCTAAACAGATGAATTAAGAGTTACTCAAACTTTCCTCGAGGCAAACTTTGGATTTTCTCCTCTATAATTATTAAATCTTGTAGTTTTTTATACCAGCAGGGATTTAATGATGATAAATCTTAAACATCTGGTTCTCTGAGCAGATTAAAACAAAGACAAATAACAATAAAAAATAAAAATAATAATTACATATATGATATATATCAGCAGTTTGGCCCAAGTTTGCTCCCAGCTGTTCATCCCACCCTCCCTCTGTCATCTCAGCAGCCTTAATTATCCTTAAAATTAGTATTATAGGCCTCCCTCACCTCTCTCACCTCCAAACAGGAAGTGAGCCCACAAACAGGAAGTGAGCCCACGAACAGGAAGTGAGCCCACCGCTGTCCCCCCAAAATAAAGCCCCGAATATGAATATGAACGAGCAAGGTGAAGACTTCTCATAAGAATCATACAAAGTGTTAATCTTTATTATTTTTTCTGTCTCTACTGAGCTTCATGTTCATCACCTTTAAACCTTTAAACCTTTAAACCTTTAAAAGGACGAACTCTCCTAAAAAACTGGAAAAATATCTACAGTATATTCAACTAGATTTTTATTTTATTTCATTTTATTTTTTATTTAAGCTTTTTGTTAATGGGTCAAAAATGATGGATTAAATGGAGCCAGGAGGCAGGAGGCAGGAGGCAGGAGGCAGGAGGGAGGGCTTGATGGAGAAGCTGCTGTTTGATTCACAAGAAGAAGAAAAAATAAAATAAAATAAAATAAAAAATAAAAAAACAAAATGCACTGGAGAGAAAAAAAGAGCAGATTTACAAGCCGTTTAATCTTAAACTCAAGTGTGAAAATCATACAAAAGGAGTGAAAAGGGTTGAAAAGGAGGCAACAAGTTTAAACTTTCAACTTCTTCTTCTTCTTCTTCTTCTTCTTCTACTACTTCTTCTTCTTCTTCTTCCTCGGGATCGCATCAAAGAAATTCAGATACACCAGAATAAATACAATATTTCACCTTTTTTTTTTTTTTTTTTTTTCCCTTTTTCTTCTTTTTTTAAAGTGAGGATTAAAAATACAAGATTTGCTGAAGAGGTGAATATGTTTGTGTGTGTGTGTGTGTGTGTGTGTGTGTGTGTGTGTGTGTGTGTGTGTTTATAGGAAGAAGGCAAGAGAGAAGAGAAGAGAAGGTAAGGGAAAGAAAGGAAGTGGAAAAAAAAAGAGGTAAGAAAAAAGAAGAAACATAAGAGAGTGAAGATATACATGGCGGCTGTATTAGTTTTATAGGGTGTTATTTTATTAAAGCACTACAGACTATATGTGTGTGTGTGTGTGTGTGTGTGTGTGTGTGTGTGTGTGTGTGTGTGTGTCGGGCTTCATTGTCTCTAATAAGCAGCAGTGAGCTACGTTAACGTGTAATAAATCATATCCACAAGAAAGAAAAAAAAAAAAAAAAAAAAAAAAAAGTACCCCCGCCCGCTCCCAGCTAGTACATCTGCATAGCAAAAAAAAAAAAAAAAAAAAAAAAGAGAAAGCGAGAGAGTAAAACAAATAAATAAAATAATAAAAAATCTGAACTGAGCCTTTCCAAACGATCTTTAATGACAACTCAAACCGTCTTTTTTTTATTTATTTTTTTTTAAGGTGGCTACTGTTTGGTTTTCCTCTAAAAGATAATACAGAAGTAGTTTTTGATGCAAGACTTGTTATTCGTTATTATTATTACTTTTTTTTTTTTTTTTTGCTTTTGTTTGTTTTGTGTTTTTTTGTTTTTTAGAAAAAAGATTCTGTTGATTCTTCATGAAGCGCACTTCCTACTTCCTTCCTTCCTCTTGGTCCGGGTTGGCGGTGGTGGTTCCGATTTTGGATTGGCCGGGTTTAGTCGTCGTCGTCTTCGACTACTGGGTCCGTGTCCCAGCACGTTATGTCAATCTCTGAAGAGACAAGACACATAAAAATACATTCAGCTATAAAATACGGAAACATGAATAACTTGCAGGAGGGAGGAAGGAAGGAAAGAAGGAAGGAAGGAAGGAAGGAAGGAGGAAGAAGGAATAAAAGGAGGGAGGAGGATGGAAGGAAGGAAGGAGGAAGGAAGGAAGGAAGGAAGGAAGGAAAGGATGGAGGAAGAAGGAAGGGAAGAAGGAAGGAAGGGAAGAAGGAAGGAAGGGAGGAAGGGAAGGAGGGAGGAAGAAGGAATAAAAGGAGGGAGGGAGGATGGAAGGAAGGATAAACATAAAAAAATATTAATCTATTTGTTTCAGACAAATATGTGTCCATGTGGTTTAGTTTAAATTTAAAGGGTTAAAATGTGAAATTAAACGTATGAATAACTTGCAGGAGGGAGGAAGGAAGGAAGGAAGAAGGAAGGAAAGGAGGGAGGGAGGGAGGAAGGAAGAAGGAAGGGCGGAAGAAGGAAGGAAGGGAAGGAGGGAGTAAGGAAGGAAAGGATGGAGAGAGGAAGGATGGAAGGAAGGAAAGGAGGGAGGGATGAAGGAAGTAGGAAGGAAGGAAGGAAGAAGGAATAAAAGGAGGGAGGGATGAAGGAAGGAAAGGAGGGAGGAGGAAGGAAGGAAAGGAAGGAGGGAGGGAGGGATGAAGGAAGGAAAGGAGGGAGGAAGGAAGGAAGGAAGGAAGGAAGGAAGGATCAGTATAAGTCCACTTAAATCCACTGTAGGTGGATAACATGTTTAATATTTATCATTCTTTTGTGGTTACACCATTTGACATTTTCAGGAGCATTCAGTCTTACTTTTGGTAAAAAATGGTGCAAATGTCATTTCAAATGATATAAAACCAACAAAAATACTAAATGTACATTTTAACAAACCTGATGCTGCTTTTAAACTCTCACCTGGTGGGAGGAAAGAAGGGAGGAAAGTAAAGAAGGAAGGGAGGAAGAAGAAAGGAAAGGAAAGGAGGGAAGGAAGGAAGGAAGGAAGGAAGGGAGGAAAGTAAAGAAGGAAGGGAGGAAGAAGAAAGGAAAGGAGGGAAGGAAGGAAGGAAGGAAGGAAGAGAGGAAAGTAAAGAAGGAAGGGAGGAAGGGAGGAAGAAGAAAGGAGGGAGGGAGGAAGGGAGGAAAGTAAAGAAGGAAGGGAGGAAGGGAGGAAGAAGGAAGGAAAGGAGGGAAGGAAGGAAGGAAGGAAGGAAGGAAGGAAGGAAGGGAGGAAAGTAAAGAAGGAAGGGAGGAAGGGAGGAAGAAGAAAGGAGGGAGGGAAGGAGGGAGGAAGGATGAAAGGAAAGGAGGGAAGAAGGAAGGAAGGAAGCTCACCTGGTGGCTTGTTATAAAAGACTGGTGCAGGTTTGGCTGAGCACTCCTCTGATTGGCCAAATTCCTCCTCCTGTGATTGGCTGAAGTAGCCCTCGCTCGCCTGCAGGACGACAGAAGAAGAAGAAAGAAAGAAAGAAATCAGCTGTTAGCGAACATTAACCCTCCTGTTGTCCTCAGGTCAAGGAAGGACAGAAGGAAGGACAGGAGGAAGGAAAAGAGTAAGGAGGGAGGGAAGAAAGGAGGAAGGAAAGGAGGAAGGAAGGAGGAGGGAAGGAAAGGAGGAAGGAAAGAGTAAGGATGAAAAGAGGAAGGAATTCAGGAGAGGAGGAAGGGAGGAAGGAAAGGAGGAAGGAAAGGAGTAAGGATGAAAAGAGGAAGGAAGGAGGAATGCAGGAAGGAAGGAAGGAAGGAAGGAAGGGAGTAAGGATGAAAAGAGGAAGGAAGGAGGAATGGAGGAAGGAAAGGATGAAGGAACGAAGGAAAGAAGGAAGGAAGGAGGAGGGAGCAAAGAAAGAGGGAAGAAGGAAGGAAAGAAGGAACAGTCAATATTGATGGGGTCAATTTGACCCGGGAGGACGACACAAGGAGGAAGAGGAAGGAAGGAGGAAAGGAAGGAAGGAAAGGAGTAAGGACGAAAAGAGGAAGGAAGGAGGAATGGAGGAAGGAAAGGAGGAAGGAAGGAAGGAAGGAAGGAAGGAAGGAAGGAAAGGAGTAAGGACGAAAAGAGGAAGGAATTCAGGAGAGAAGGAAGGGAGGAAGGAAAGGAAGGAAGGAAAGGAGTAAGGACGAAAAGAGGAAGGAAGGAGGAATGGAGGAAGGAAAGGAGGAAGGACGGAAGGAAGGAAGGAAGGAAGGAAGGAAGGAAGGAAGGAAAGGAGTAAGGACGAAAAGAGGAAGGAATTTAGGAGAGAAGGAAAGGAGGAAGGAAAGGAGTAAGGATGAAAAGAGGAAGGAAGGAGGAATGGAGGAAGGAAAGGATGAAGGAAGGAAGGAAAGGATAAAGGAAAGGAGTAAGGATGAAAAGAGGAAGGAAGGAAGGAAGGAAGGAAGGAAGGAAAGGAGTAAGGACGAAAAGAGGAGTAACCTTCGTCTGTCTGACCTGCGTTCCCTCTTTCAGCAGCGTCTCCCCGTTAGTCATCAGCAGCTGTCCGTCCTCCAGCTCCGGCCCGTCGCTGGACGCGTGCTGCAATGCATGCTGGTAGCTGAGGGTCATCTGGTCGGGGCCCGTCACGTCCACCAGACTGGACGGGTCGTCCTCGGTGGCTGCGACCGAGCACATGCTGCCGTCCATCATCTCGTCGAAGCTGAGGAGGGGCTGAGGCCGGCTGACGGCGACGGCGGCGGCGGCGGCCGAGCTGGGCGGGGCGCTGTCACCCATCAGGTCCACCAGGTCGGAGGAGCGGGGGGGTTGGGAGGGGTCCGCGGGAGCGCCGGAGCTGGTGTCCCACAGGTTGACCAGGCTGTCGGTCCCGGACTCCCACACGGAGAAACCGGAGGCGTCTCGGGCCTGCGGGGCGACGCTCTGCACGGGCTTGGGGGGAGTCGACTCCTGAACCGGCTGATTCTGCTCCTGCTTTGGCACCGAATCTGAAAGGAGAATAAAAAACAACCGAAATCCACATTTTTTGTTATTTAGTGTAATAATTTCACAGTTTGTCTTCAGTCTGTAACCAGGTGACCCGTTGGTTTTAGGTCAACGTTAACGTGGTTGATGGTTAAATTTGTTTCAATCGCTAATCAACACGTAGCTAGAACCTTAAATTTAAAGTTGGAGTGCAGGACATCAGGAGGTAGAGTGGCCGTCCTCCAATTGGAAGATTGGTGGTTCGATTCCCGGCTCCTCTAGTCCTCATGTCCAAGTGTCCTTGGGGAAGACACTTAACCCCAAATTGCTCCCGTTGCTATGCCAACGGTGTATGAATGTGAATGAATGGTTAACCCTTGTGAATGGGTGAATGACATGTAATGTAAAGCGCTTTGAGTGGTCGCAAAGACTAGAAAGGCGCTTTATAAGTACAGTCTAGTTACCATTTACTTTTATCTCCCCCTTCTGGCAGTGAGAGTAATTACAGAAACAGTGCTGTGTGCTTACAGCATGTACTCGGCCACAGTTTGCTCCATTGCTACTGTTGCTGCTGTAATATGGTGGATAAATGATCCATTTGGTTCAATAACATTTGGAAAGTTGAGAGGAGCCGCATGACGGAGAGCTAACTGGAAGTGATATATTTAATCAGCATTGTTTGGTGAGGCCTTTGAATGTAGCAGACGTTCACTTGAATTTGGAGTAAATTAAACGGCTCTTTGTGGGCTAAAGAAATATTTGCTTTATTTGAAGAGGTTGGATTAAAGTATAGGTATAGTAATAATTTAACTTGTTCAATAACTTCAATTAATGAGAAACTATTTGCTTTATTTGAGACAAAATGGTAAAATGATATTTTATTAAAGCCCAAATTAGGAACATATATCCAAATTAAGCACAATTATGGCCCTGAACCTTATGTTAAAGTAAACCTAAAAAGAAATCAAAGGTCCTTAGTGGCTCAGCTGAGAACAGGAATTAAAATAATGTGATAAGAGAAGGTCTCCATTGTCTTGTATGTTTGCTTGATAAGATACTAAATAGATGAATTGAGAACCTGATTAAAATGAGGAAACAGTGTGATGGTGACTCTCTTACCCCACTCGTCTCTGCTGTTGTCCTCCTCCCTGTTAAAGTCTTCTTTGATGGGTGTGGTGACTATTTTAGGAATGGGTGACACTGCGGCCAAGTTGCGCTCTGTGCTCGCTTCATTGCCATCGCCGTCGACGTCATCGTCATCGTCGTCCCCTACAGGTGCAAAACGTCACAACAACTAAACATCAAAAGTCTGTAGAGGAAAATTAAACCTCCCAAAAACAACAAAATCACACTTACAAACCAGACGTGTTGGATTAACACAGAATCTGCTGATTTTATAACATGAAAAATGACAAAGATGGTGTTTTTTTTGTTGCATCAGACTTTCACGAACTTTTTTTTTAATGATGCATACTTAAGATGTTTATCCTCTTTAATTCAAATGATGCTAATAAGAAGTTTCCAATGACCAGAAACTGTCCGATTGGTGAAACTGTCCCACACTCACATCCTGTGTTACTTCAACACATTCAACAGAGTTCAGGACGAAGTCACAGCAAACTCACATCACTTCTGCAGTCACACAACCAGCAAACACAAAGATGACATCATCACCGAGCCTGGATCCAGACCTCTGGACCTTCGCCCACATCGCAAACACACTGTATTACCCAGTGATTCATTATGTCTGATGATGGGTTAGCGTTAGCTCAAAGACAGCCAGTCTGACTCTTTGTGGGTTGGACTGAAGTTGGTGACATTGCCAAGCTGTTTAAAGCGATGGTTGGGCGTAATTTCGACCTAGCATCATATGCACCATGAGGTCTATCTAATCAGCACCTCAGCCATCTATCAGCCGAATGTCTTAGTACAGGTGCTAACGGGACCACCAGTGTATCTGGTAAATGACCCCACTTCTATCAAACTTCTACAGTAGTACAAATAGGGTCTTTACTCATAAATCCATGCACTGGAAAGTTTGTAAGTACAATTACCTGATGGCTTTCATTCTGCTGCTACTGCTAAAGCTGGAAACATTGTCGAAATATTGCACGATCACGCACAGCACATCTAAAGATCTGTGCGTGATCTCACAAGATGTTTACAGCTTTAGCAGTAGCAGCAGAGTAAAAGTCATCAGGTAAGTGTTATTAATAAACTCCTGGTGTACTTATAAACTTTCCAATGCATGGATTTATGAGTAAAGACCAGGCGGGGAGTTCTGGTCCTCTGAAATGAGGCCAACGTGGAAGTAACTTAGAACTGCATTCTATCAAAAGGCCACCAGGGGGCGACCGTCTCTATACAAGTCAATGGAGAATTCACCAACTTCTCACTTGATTTCTAACCTCAGTAAACGTTTTCAAAATGTGTTTATGGTCTCAATCGCTAGTTTAAAGCCTTCTTCAATGCAGTATGATGTTCATTTGGGACATTTTGGCCTCCCTGATTTTATATTTGACGATAAAGCAGGGTATGCATTAGGGCGTTTATACAGTCTATGGTAAAGACCCTATTTGTACTACTGTAGAAGTTTGATAACAATCCAGACATTATTAGTGGGGTCATTTACCAGATACACTGGTGTGGTAGCGTCTGTACTAAGACATTCAGCTGATGGCTCTAAATCCACTATTTTGCAACCAAATAAAAAAAAAGTGCTGAGGCGCTGATTAGATAGAACTCATGGTGCATATGATGCTAGGTCGAAATTAGGCCGAACCATCACTTTAAGACTGACTCTAGAAGACTGTAGAGCCAAATGAAAGCGTCTCTGTCAGCTAAGATCTTGCAAAACTGCTTTTTACGCCCTTTGTAATGTTCGAGGATCAATCATGGTGCCGAAATCTGTTAGCTTAACAATCACACGCTGTCCTGTTTGCAGAAGTAGCCTATTTAATCTTTAATTACATGCCAGTCCACCATTTTGGTCAAGACTGGAATATCTCAGGCTATTGGATAGATTGTGTAGTAATAGTGTAAACTCTATACATGAGGGCTAAAACAGTGTATATTGCGTTTCTCCTTGGGAACAATAAAATATAAATCTTATCTTAAACAGGATTGATTTCACACGCAGCCTCTTTCTTGGTTTTGCTGCATCGTCTTGATTTGTTGTGACATTTCATTGAATAGCGCCTCAAAGCATTGTGTATATTATATTATATTCCAACAATGAGATGCATGTCGGGGGGGCAATATCAGGCAAGTCATTCCGCAACCAATCACAATCATTATACTCCAGCAAGTCATGAAACATCAACCATGAATTATCCACTGAACATTCATTATTCTGCCATTGATGTATAGGACAGATTGTGGATGAGTCACAGTCACAATCCCGAGAGTTTAACTCGTCACGACAAACACCAACAGTCAAGAGAGTTTCACTTCCACAATGAAGACTTTTTTTCTTTTTCTCTCGTATGTTCAGTGATTTCATGCTTGTTCAGAAACCAGTGCAAGACTTCTCAGAGAACATGGAGACAGTGAAGAGCAGACGACGAACAACTGACTGAAATGTTTGATGCTGTTTTAAAAAGACAAATCACATCCAGCTCAGCAATGTCCTGCATGGACGGCTTCTCCAATTCAGATGGCGGCCAGAAAATGTCAAAAGAAAAGCAAAACAGACTGATTAATTGCTGTTACCAACCAGTTTAGAAAAAAACTATCAATACCCAGCAAACATTGGTCGGATGGTGAAACTGGCTCTAATGAGGATCAACCCAGGACAGGAAGACCAAGAGTTACCTGTGGATACGTTCCTTAGAGTAACCCGTTTCAGAAATCAGCTGTTAACTTTTGACTGTTTTTTTTCTTGACGTTGCTGTTACATCCAGGGTATTTGATACTTTTTAAGGCATCGACCCTCCCTCTTTACTCCCTTCCTCCTTACTCCTTTCCTTCCTTCCTTCATTACTGCCTTCCTTCCTCCCTCCCTTCTCTCCTTCCTTCTTTCCTCCCTCCCACCTTACTCCTTTCCTTCCTTCCTTCCCTCCTGCCTTCCTTCCTTCTCTCATTACTTCCTCCCTCCCTCCTTCCTCCTTTCCTTCCTTCCTTCTCTCATTACTTCCTTCCTCCCTCCCCTCCTTACTCCTTTCCTTCCTTCCTTCCTTCCTCCCTTCCTCCCTTCCTTGACCTGAGGACAACAGGAGGGTTAAACGATACTCAGCCCTAGACATACTAAATTTCTGACAGTGACCATAATGATCAAGAGAAAGAGTTAAGCCTTGCGTCATTTTGCTGTGGAGCTCAACAATAAAAGACCACAACACTTGTTTCTCTCCCATCATTGAGGGCCCCTTTCTACTCAAGGGCCCCTGGGCTCTTTGCCCTGATGGTAGATCCGGCCATGCGTATTATAACATCCCAATGTTTGCTGGGTACCCTCTTGTACTAGAATGAGGGAAATTTTAGAGTCTTTGTTGTGAGCTGTACGAAGGAATTGGCTCCTCGTCCACCCAGAATAATATCAGCCATTACTGTACATCATCCACTAGGGCTGTCACTTTTTCAATAAGTCAAGTTTGAATGAAATCGAAATGCAATTCGTACGAGTGTGCCGAATAATACGCAGTCAAACGAGGCTATACATCTGGTAAGCTAACAGGTGAGGGCGCACATTTGGTATCATTGAATATAGCTGCCTTTTACCAAACAGCGTTTCGACTAGGCATGGGATGATAACCGTGTTCAAGGTATACCACGATATGAAAAGTCACGATAACCGAAACCACCAAATTTCCTGTCATACCGTTCCTAAGGTATGAGCTGTTTTTTGTCTGGTCAAAGACAGGAAGTGCTGGTCAGACCACAAGGAGAACTGCAGCCTACATTGCCAACATTAGAGTCCAAATATGAACTTTTTACCCCACGTTCGAACAAGTATTCGTGTTTCAAATACAAAAGTGACAGCCCTATCATCTACAGACATGCAATAACACACAATACAGATCATAAAGGTGCAATACTCTGCCCATTAACTACATTATTGCTGACGATTTAAAAAAAAAAACATACATTCCTGCATGGTTTTTAAAAGGTTGATTCATTAAAATTTAAAAAAAGAGAAAACTGTGACTGTAGTTAATGGGCTCAAACAAACAAAGTGAATGTTTTTGGTCTTTTAACAACTTCATTCCCAACTCCCAAAGATGCACATTCAGTCAAACACAAGTCAACAAACGGCGGTGGCGACTGGAGGACGGCTCAACGACGTCGCACACGAACACACACACACACACACACACACACACACACACACTCATACATTAGCACTCACAGGTGGGTCAGTCAGTCAGGATAAGAAGCAGCAGGAGGAGTGTGTTTGAATGTGTTTGTGCAGCGAGGTGATGCAGTCCAGGATCAGGAGCATGAGATTTTTGAGGATGGTAAAAGGAAAAGAAAGTGACAAGAAAAAAAAGAAAAGAAGAAAAAAAAGAGAAACCAAGTTAAAAATTCAGCTCTTTAAACCCCTGAGAGAATTAAACCATTAAACCATTAAACAAACATCAGAGCGAAAAAAGAGAAACATTTACAAATAATAATAAAAAAAACCCCAATGACAATATTGAACATCAGCAGCTGACTGGACGACATCTAAAGGATGAAGACTGAAGGGACGACAACATCTATCACACGAACAGACAAACAGCTTTATAAGTTTAAAGCCATAAAGTTAGTTTTTCTGCTAACTTGGGTTAGTGAAATGCTGGCATGAGTGTTAGCCTGTTAGCTTAACTGACTGGTTAGTAAGGTTGGAAGTGCGGAAACTAAAGAGAAGGTGAGCGATGAGACAGGATCAAAATGACAAAAAACTGCAGATTTAAGGCGGAAAATGGGGAGAAATAGGAGAGTTTTCTTTTTTTTAAAGTGTGGGCAACCAGGTTGAAAATATGTGCAGAAGTCTTTGTGTTTAGCTTTAGTTGCCAAGTTACTTATTTAAGATTTAAAGGATAAGGTTGGCAGTTTCCTACATTTTTTATTACTGTCAACAAATCTCATGAGCAGAGAGTCAAAACCAACAATGAGCTGATCTACTAGCAAGTATTCTGTGTGTGTGTGTGTGTGTGTGTGTGTGTGTGTGTCTGATGCCTGAAGCCTGATTAGACCTCAGCTTTTGTCCAAAAATGATTAAAAACACATCAATGAGCCCCACAGCTGAACTGGCTGACATGTTCCTTCATCATGAACATTGCTCCCATGGTAGTTTGCTCTGAAATGACTTAAAACCAGGCGGGGAGTTCTGGTCCTCTGAAATGAGGCCAACCAGGAAGTAACTTAGAGCTGCATTCTATCAAAAGGCCACCAGGGGGCGACCGCTTTGACAAAACTTTAAACCGGTGTTATTTGGACAAATTAGCGTCACATTGTGGATCTAAAGGGCTACTTTACTTTCTTCCTAAAAAGGTTAGAAATGTGGATAAAGTGGTTTATTTACAGAGTTAGAGCTAAAATGAAATCAGCTTCAGCCTGATGATTTCAGCTCGGGTAGGAACCAAATGCATTGTGGGTAATCGTGTAGTTTACTACAGTGTAAACAGTCTGCTTACTATCTGGTCCTTTAGTGTGTAGTATAGAAGTATGTAGTATAGAAGTATGTAGTATAGAAGTATGTAGTATGTAGTATAGAAGTATGTAGTATGTAGTATAGAAGTATGTAGTATGTAGTATGTAGTATGTAGTATAGAAGTATGTAGTATGTAGTATGTAGTATAGAAGTATGTAGTATGTAGTATAGAAGTATGTAGTATGTGGTATGTGGTTTCGAACACAGGTCCACAGTCACATATATATATATATTCTCCCCTTTGACCCGAACCCTAAAGTCATTGTTGGTTTTGGTCTTTTCATGGTATTCGTTGACTATAAGGAAAAAAAAACGCTTCAAATATGAGAATCAACTACTTTTAAATGGTGAAATGAAGACGTGAGGGGGGGATATATAGAAGTTGTTGTTCAGCGTCGGGGAGGGAGGGGCGGGGGGATTGAGGGTTTAGGTTTGTGTGGCGGTGGTGGTGTTGGGGGGGGGGGGGGGGGGGGGTGGAAGGTGGTGAGGTGTTTTTGGAGGGTTGGTGTGAAGTGTGTGTGAGGATTACGAAAATGAACGGATAACAATTGAGATGTTTTGGGCTTTTTTTTAAATGCATGTGGATTGTAGATTTTTTTTTTTCCAAAAACTCTCTGTGGAGTTTTTTGAGGGTTTTTTTTTTATGAGAGAGTGCGTTCACATTCACACTAGTATCCCAACATCATCAGTCTTGTCACATTTTCTTCACATTTCCAGCTCTATATTAATATTCTGAGTCTCTTCTGGGATATCTTTGCATGATCTCCAGTTAAAATCTCCTTATCTATCTTCTACTGGTCCTTTATACAGCCGCTCAGTTCAGCCTCTGTCTATTAACAGGCTGTTTTAGCTCCTGTCTCTTTAAGTCCCGCCCCCCCTCCTCCTCCTGATCAGCTTCTACGTAAACTAACTATAGTAGAAAGATTTCACTTCTTTGTCTCCCGAATCTAATCTCAAATATGAGAAACACCTTATCAACCACCTTAGTAACAAAGGCTACTAGAGGTAACTTCACAATCGTTTGGAGGAGGATGAAGCCCTGGAATTTTTTAGACCTTAGCAACCACCTTAGCAACAAAGGCTACTAGAGTTAACTTAGTAAATGTTAAAAGCATACTGAAGCCCTGGATTTTGACTTACTGGGATTATTTTTAAATATATTTACCTCAAGTTTCAGACCACATTTGACATCCGACAACAGTAGAAAAATACCGTAATATGTCTGCTTTTACTTCTTTTGTATATTTTCTAGCGCAGTTGTTCATCTTTGGTAGTACAGAAGAGTCACGTAACATTATGTATTAGCAAAAAACAGTGCATTAGCTAAGTTTGGTGATGCAATTCCCGGCAATCGTTTAGGGGAGGACGAAGCCCTGGATGTTTTACGTACATTTACCCCATGTTTTGGAAATTTGACCACGTTTGACATCCGATATTGTAACGGTAGAAAAACTAGCATAACACATCTGCTTTAACTTCTTCTTTTGTACTTCATGATTCATACTGAGCTTCGTCCGAGCTCTAGAAACACTTCTCTTTTAATGATTTTAAAGCAAATCATTATTTTATGCTGCAACCTTATATTTAATGCTCTATTCTTCCTATTTTTCTGCCACTTTGTTTTTATTTTTTATATTTTTATTACTATTAGTGGGGTGGTACTGGTAGGGGGGTTTATTGTATGTTTAATGTTTTGGGTTTTCCAATTCTTACTGTTAAATGCTTGTTTTATGTAAAGCACATTGAGTTGCCATTGTGTATGAAATGTGCTGTATAAATAAAACTGCCGTCCCTATAAAAAGGTCAAAGACTGACCCAACTTTCATCTAATGGGTATAATAAAAAGACTGAAAACGGGATACTGGTGTAAAATGCAAACGTTCACATGCATTTTCTCCCTTATTTCCTGCCTCCATGTTTGATGTCTGTGGAAAGATGTTCGACTCAGCTGCTGGCGTCCTCCTCCTTCCTTCCTTTCTTTCTTTCTGTCTCTCTCTCTCTCTCTCTCTCTCTCTCTTCTCCTGCTGTTACCGGTTATGTGCTGTACCTACCGGCTGCAGCGGGGGCTGCGTCCGTGCGTGTGGCGCGGTGCGGGAGGGGCGACACACCCCGGGGCAGGGAGTCGAACTGGGGCTGCTGGGACTGTGCTGCTGCCTCAAGAATGGGCTGTCCAAGCGCCTAATGGTCGGGGGCAACACGTAGTAACACACACACACACACACACACACATACACACACATAGCCGAAGACGAAGATCACATACACACACATACACACACACACACACACGTATGGACAAAGACACGGAGCGACGCACCAGGACAGAGATATGCGAGGAAGAGGAGGAAGATGGAACGAGACGAGACGAGACATGAAACAAGAGCGGGAGAAGAGAGAGGATTGTGAGAGAGGTGGAGAGTCCCCACGAAGAAGAAGAAGAAGAAGAAGAAGAAGAAGAAGGAGGAACACGTAGAGAGGACGAAAGAAGTCAAAACGCCAAAAGAAAAAAACCCAATGCGACAAAATGGATGAAATTAAAACACGATGAAGAACGGAGGAACGAGTGAATGAATAAACCGAACGAATGAAAAGAGAAAGATTGATGGTAATAAACACAAATGTGGGGGTTGAATGAGTGAAGAGGAGGAAGAAGAAGAAGAAGAAGAAGAAGAAGAAGAAGGAGGAGAAGAAAAACCCCGCAAGGAAAAAAAAGAAAATGACAGAAAAGAAAAAAGAAAAGAGAGAGAGAGAGAAAAAACAAAAGTGTTAGTGTGTCTGGTCACACTGACTGTAGACAGCATGCAGTTAGGCAGGAAATGAAACGCTGATGGAGTTCTTTCGATGTTTTCTTCTTCTGTTGCTTTAAATCATGTTTTCTGAATTAAGAGAATAAATAAATGTAATAAAACAGAACTGAAGAAGAAGAAGAGTCAGAGATAAAATCAAAATCAAGATATCCCATAAAAAGTAATGATTAACCTTCCTGTCGTCCTCCTGGGTCAAATTCGACCCGTCTGTTTTGACTGTTCCTTCTTTCCTTCCTTCCTTTCCTCCCTCCTTCTTTCCTGCCTCCATCTCCCTTTCTTCCATCCTTCTGTCCTTCCTTCTTCCCTCCCTCCCTCCTTCTTTCCTTCCTTCCTTCCTTCTCTCTTTCTTTCCTCCCCATTACCTTCCTTCTTTCCTGTGTCCTTCTTTCCTTTCCTCCCTTCCTTCCTCCCTCCTTTCCTTCCTTTTTCCTCTCTTCCATCCTACCGTCCTTCCTTTCCTCCCTTCCTTCCTCCCTTCCTTCATTCCTTCCTTCATTCCTTCCTTCCTCCCTCCTTTCCTTCCTTCTTCCCCCCTTCCTTCCTCCCTCCTTTCCTTCCTTCTTCCTCCCTTCCATTCTTCCTCCCTCCCTCCCTTCATTCCTTCCTTCCTTTCATCCCTCCCTCCCTTCCCTCCCTCCCTTCCTTTCCTTCCTTCTTCCTCCCTTCCATCCTTCTTTCCCCCCTCCCTTCCTTCCTCCCTCCTTCCCTTCCTTTCCTCCCCATTACCTTCCTTCTTTCCTCTGGCCTTCTTTCCTTTCCTCCCTCCTTTCCTCCTTTCCTGCCTTCCTTCTTCCCCCTTCCTTCCTCCCTCCTTTCCTTCCTCCCTCCTTTCCTCCCTTCCTTCTTCCTCCCTTCCTTCTTCCCTCCCTTGCTTTCCTTCTTCCTCCCTCCCTCCCTTCCTTCTTTCTTCCTCCCTTTCCTTCCCCCTTTCCTTCCTTCCTCCTCCCTTACTTCCTTCCTCCTTCCCTTCTTTTCCTCCCCATTACCTTCCTTCTTTCCTCTGTCCTTCTTTCCTTTCCACCCTTCTTTCCTCTGTCCTTCTTTCCTTCCTCCTCCCGTATTTCCTCCCTCCTTTCCTTCCTTCTTCCTCCCTCCCTCCCTTCCTTCCTTCTTCCTCCCTTTCCTTCCCCCTTCCCTTCCCCTTCCTCCCTTTCCTTCCTTCCTCCTCCCTTACTTCCTCCCTCCTTTCCTCCCTTCCATCCATCCTTCTTCCTCCTTTCCTCCCTCCCTTCCTTCCTTCTTCCTCCCTTCCATCCTCCCTTCCTCCTTTCCTTCTTTCTTCCCTTCCCCCTTCTCTCTTTCTTCCATCCTTCTGTCCTTCCTTTCTCCTTCTCCCTTTCTTTCCTCCCATTACCTTCCTCCTTTCCTTTCCTTCCTTCCTTTCCTTCCTTCCTTCTTCTTCCCTTCCTTCCTCCCTCCTTTCCTTCCTTCTTTCTTCCTCCCTCCCTTCCTTCCTTCTTCTCCCTTCCATCCTTCCTTCCTCCCTCCTTTCCTTCCCTTCCTTCCTTGACTTGAGGACAACAGGAGGGTTAATGCACTAAAACAGTAATGGTGACTTTATGTCTCTACTATAAATAGCTTTGAGCTTTTTTAAGCCTTACATTTGATTGATGTCCTTTAAATATAAAATATAAATCTAAATAAAGCATCTTATTCTTGTCATCTCAGATCAGAGACGCCATCGTTGTCTCTGATGTTTTATTAATACTACTTTCATATACTGTTTGTTGCTTTAATGAAACCATAAAATAACCCAGAAAAGGATGAGAAATGAGTTCTGAGTTTAGTCTGCAGACCTTCATCTCAGTGAAATGGTAGCGGACGTTCAGATGGAGAAAATAAAGAAAGGAATAATTAAAGAAGCAAAGGGCAGCGTCTTTTTTTTCAGGTACAGGTGAGACGATGAAATACGATCCAGGAAGTCCACACTGAGTGACTGTTTGCTGTTTCTATCATTTCCATTTTATATTAATGTTTTATTCATTTCTTCTGGACTTGGACTTCTTAAAGTTTTGAGTGGATGAAATGATGAACAGTAAAACCTTCTGAATCAGGGAGTCAAACATGAGGTCCGTGGGCCAGAACCGGTCCGCCGAGGGGTCTAATCCGGCCCACTTTCTTCCTCCCTTTCTTGCCTTCCTTCCATCCTTTCTTCCCTCCTTCCTCCCTTTCGTCATTCTGTCCTCCCATCTTTCCTTTCTTTATTCCGTCTGTCCTTCCTCCCTTTCTTTCCTTCCTATCTTCCTTCCTTTATTCCATCCATACATCCTTTATTCCTTCCCTCCCTCCTTCCTTCCATCTTTCCTTCCACCCTTTCTTTCCTTCCTTTCTTCCTTCTGTCCTTCCATCTTTCTTCCACCCTATCTTTCCTCCCTTTCTTCCTTCTGTTTGTCCATCTTTCCTTCCTCCCTTTCTTCCTTCTGTCCTTCTATCTTTCCTTCCTTCCTTTCCTTCCTATCTTCCTTCCTTCATTCCGTCCATACATCCTTTCTTTCTTCCCTCTCTCTTTTCTTCCTCCCTTTCTTCCTTGTGTCCTTCCATCTTTCCTTCCTCCCTTTCTTCCTTGTGTCCTTCCATCTTTCCTTCCTTCCTTTCTGTCCTTCCTCTCTTACTTCCTTCATTCTGTCCTTCTTCTCTTACTTCCTTCATTCTGTCCGTCCATCATTTCTTTCTTCCCTCCCTCCTTCCTTCTATCTTTCCTTCTTCCCTTTCTTTCCATCCTATCTTTCTTCCTTCTTCTGTCCGTCCCTCCTTTCTTCTATCTTTCCTTCCTCCCTTCCTTTCCTTCCTATCTTCCTTCCTTCATTCTGTTTGTCTATCATTTCTTTCTCCCCTTCCTCCCTTTCTTCCTACTGTCCTTCCTCCCTTTCTTTCCTTCCTCTCTTACTTCTTTCATTCCGTTTGTCCATCCTTTCATTTCTTCCCTCCCTCCTTCCTTCTATCTTTCCTTCTTCCCTTCCTATCTTCCTTCCTTCATTCTGTCTGTCCATCCTTTCTTTCTTCCCTCCTCCCTTCCATCTTTCTTACCTTCCTTTCTTCCTTCTGTCCTTCCTTCCACCTTTCCTTCCTCCCTTTCTTCCTTCTGTCCATCCTTCCATCTTTCCTTCCTATCTTCCTTCCTTCATTCTGTCCATCCGTCCTTTCTTTCTTTCTACCCTCCCTCCTTCCTCCCATCTTTCCTTCCTCCCTTTCTTCCTTCTGTCCTTCCATCTTTCCTTCTTCCCTTTTATTCCTTCCTCTCTTACTTCCTTAATTCTTTGTCCATCCTTTCTTTCTTCCCTCCTTCCTTCCTTCTATCTTTCCTTCCTCCCTTTCTTCTTCTGTCCTTCCATCTTTCCTTCCTCCCTTTCTTCCTTCTGTCCTTCCATCTTTCCTCCCTCCTTCCTTCTATCTTTCATTCCTCCTTTTCTTCCTTCTGTCCTTCCATCTTTCCTCCCACCTTCCTCCTATCTTTCCTTTTTTCTTTTTGTTCATTCCTTCCTTTTTTTCTTCCCTCCTTCAAATCGGGTTGTATATGGCACTTGAATGAAAATGAGTTTGACCCTCCTGCTCTGCAGCTCTTAACAGATGAACCCCTTCATCTTTAAAGCCCATTCTCCTCCTTTAACTTCTCTCCATTCTCTTATTAAACGTCTTGTTTAGTTGAGCGTGTTTCCGTGTCTGTATGAAGTTTAATCTGAAAGTGAGTTTTAAGGTTTTTACCGCTCCTGTGGACGGAGACGGGCGAGGTGTCGACGCTGATGGTCATGGCTCTCTCCTTCTGCTTGAAGAACTCTCGAGGGTTTCCGGACCGCTGAGCGATGATGGCCTTCGCTTCCTGCAGAGACAAACACACAAACACAGATACAGAAAAACCTGAACAGCAAACAACTGGAAAATATTTGTTGGTTTTAAGAGTTTCTTGGATTTTGGAGGGTTTTTTTTTTTTTTTTTTTTTTAGCAGCTGATTAATCTTTTAACTCACCTCTACTTCACTCTCTTTCTTGTCCAGGTTGAGATCCTCGATGCTCATCTCTGCCGCCTGCAGAGAAGAAGAATATTACAGGTTAACCCTCCTGTTGTCCTCGAGTCAAGGAAGGAAGGGAGGAAGAAGGAAGGAAAGGATGGAGAAAAGGAAAGAAGGAAGGTAGGAGGGGGCGAGGAAGGTAGGAGGGAGGGAGGAAAGAAGAAAGGAGGGAGAAAAGAATAGAGGAAGGGAGGAAAGAAGGACAGCGGAAAGAAGGAAGGAAGGTAGGAGGGAAGGAGGGAGAAAGGAAAAGAGGAAGGGAGGAAGGAAGGAAAGAAGTACGGAGGAAAGAAGGAAGGAAGGAAGGTAGGAGGGAGGGAGGGAGGGAGGGAGGTAAGAAGGAAGGAAGGAAGGAGGGAGAAAGGAAAAGAGGAAAGGAGGAAGGTAGGAAAGAAGGAAGGAGGGAGGGAGAAAGGAGAAAGAAAAAGAGGAAGGGAGGAAGGAAGGAAAGAAGGACGAGGAAAGAAGGAAGGTAGGAGGGAAGGAGGGAGGGAAAGAAGGAAGGAAGGACGGAGGAAAGAAGGAAGGAAGGTAGGAGGGAGAGAAAGAAAGAGAGAAGGTGGGAGGGAGGAAGGAGGGAAGGAAAGAAGGAGGGAAGAAAAGGGGAAGGAAGGAAGGAAGAAAAGGGGATGGAGGAAGGAAGGGAGGAAGGGAGGAAATAGAGAGGAAGGAAATAAAGAGAGAAGAAGGGAGGAAGGACAGATGGAAGGAAGGAAGGAAGGAAGGAAGGTTAATGTGCAAGAAGAGAAAACCTGAAGCAGTAAAGAAGAATTTGAACCAAGAAGGAGGAAAGCGATGACACGATGCCGCCAGCGAGGGGCGACAGAGTCTGATGTTTCTACTGCTTCATGTTTCTACTCCACTACATTTATTTGGACTGCTTTAGCCACAAGTTAGTGTTCCTTCTTCCTTCCTTCCTTCCTCCTTACTCCTTTCAATCCTTCCTTCCTTCCTTCCTTCCTTCCTTCCTTCCTCCTTTCATTCCTCCCTTCCTTCTTTCCTTCCTTCCTTCTCTCCTTAATTCCTCCCTCCTGTCCTTCCTTGACCCGATATCAGAAAAAACTAAAAGTGGCAGAATAGAAAACAGATACTCACTATGGTGGCCTGACTCTGCAACCTCTCTCTGGCCTCATCTTCCTCCTGCAGCTTCTCCTGTTGTCACACACACACACACACACACACACACACACACACACACACACACACACACACACACACACACACACACACACACAAACACACACAGGTTAATAAAACAGTCAGATATATTATTTAGATCAGGGGTGTCAAAGTCATTTTCATTCAAGGGCCACATACAGACCAATTGATCTCATGTGGGCCGGACCATTAAAAAGATGGAAGGAAATAAGGAAGGAAGAAAGGAAGGAAGGAAATAAGGAAATAAGAAGGGAAGGAAGGCAAGACAGGCAAAAGGAAGGAGGAAAGAAAGGTAGGAAAGAGAGATAGTGAAGGATGGACAGACAGAAAGATGGAAGGAGGGAGGAAAGAAGGACAGATGGAAGGAAAGACAGAAGGAAGAAAGGAAGGGAGGA
Source organism: Scomber colias (assembly GCA_021039105.1). Lineage (NCBI taxonomy): Eukaryota > Metazoa > Chordata > Actinopteri > Scombriformes > Scombridae > Scomber > Scomber colias. Next base: position 25,893 of record JAJDFG010001697.1, read on the forward strand.
AAGGAAGGGAGGAAGAAAGGAAGGAAGGAAGGACAGATAGAAGGAAAGACAGAAGGAAGAAAGGTAGGAAGGAAGGAAGGACAGAATGAAGAAAGGAAGGAAGGACAGATGGAAGGAAAGACAGAAGGAAGAAAGGAAGGAAGGAAGGAAGGAAGGAAGGAAGGACAGAATGAAGAAAGGAAGGGAGGACAGAAGGAAGGAAGGAAGGAAGGAAGGAAGGACAGATAGAAGGAAAGACAGAAGGAAGAAAGGAAGGAAGGAAGGAAGGACAGAATGAAGAAAGGAAGGAAGGACAGATGGAAGGAAAGACAGAAGGAAGAAAGGAAGGAAAGACAGAAGGAAGAAAGGAAGTAAGGAAGGAAGGAAGGAAGGAAGGAAGGAAGGAAGGAAAAAAGCACTGGATGGCAAGTGGGCCGGATCGCACCTCTCAGTGGGCCGTATCTGGCCCGCGGGCCGCATGTTTGACACCCCCGATGATGATGTTTAACTGATGACGGGATGATACTGACCTGTGCTCTTAGATCTGCGCCTCTCTCTCGCGGTACCTCTTCTCTCGGTTCTCCTGCTCTTTCCTCTCCAGCTCCATCCGTTCCTCCTCGAAGCGCTGCCGGTCCTCCGCCGCTTCTTCTTCTCCTCTTCCTTCCTCAGCTCCTCCTCGCGCTGCAGACACACAAAACGCACACGGATGAGACAGTGTATTTAACCTTCCTGTCGTCCTCCGGGTCAAATTGACCCTGTCTGTTTTGACTGTTCCTTCTTTCCTCCTTCCTTCCTTCCTTCCTTCCTTCCTTCCTTCCTTCCTTCCTTCCTTCCTTCCTTTCCTTCCTTCTTTCCTCTGTCCTTCTTCCTCTTTCCCTTTCTCCCTCTCTCCCTCCCTCCTTTCTTCCCTTCCTTCCTTCTTCCTTTCCTTCCATCCTTCCTTCTCTCCTTCCTTCCTTCTGTCCTTCCCTCCTCCCTACCTCCTTCCTTCCTTCTTTCCTTTGTCCTTCCGTCCTCTTTTCCTTTCTCCCTCTCTCCCTCCCCCTCCTTCTTCCCTTCCTTCTTTCCTTTCCTTTCCTTCCATCCTTCCTTCTCTCCTTCCTTCCTTCTGTCCTTCCCTCCTCCCTACCTCCTTCCTTCCTTCTTTCCTTTGTCCTTCCGTCCTCTTTTCCTTTCTCCCTCTCTCCCTCCCTCTTTCTTCTCTCCTTCTTTCCTTTCCTTCCTTCCTTCTTTCCTCCCTCCATCCCCTTTTCTTCCTTCTTTTCGTCCTTCCCTCCTCCTTCCTTCTTTCTTTCCTCTGTCCTTCCTTCCTCTTTTCCTTTCTCCCTCCCTCCTTCTTCCCTTTCTTCTTTCCTTCCTTCCTTCCCTCCTTCCTTCCTTCTTCTTTCCTCCCTCCATCCCCTTTTCTTCCTTCCTTCTGTCCTTTCCTCCTCCCTACCTCCTTCCTTCCTTATTTCCTCTGTCCTTCCTCCTTTCCTTCCTCCCTTCCTCCCTTGACTCTACAGTGTATTTAAGTGGACTTATACTAATAATGACTGTAAATGGTTCCTGGTCTCCATGGTTACCCAGATGAAATGTAATATTTAGAACAATAGTATTCCATTAGCTTTATTTAATATAAAAGTTATAATGTAAGATCATGCCTAACTAGTTGATATGGTGTTAGGTAGGAAGGAAGGAAGGAAGGAAGGAAGGATGTAAGATCATGCCAAACTAGTTGATATGGTGTTTTATTGACTATTTACTGTTTTTAAACAACATTCAATTATTTGGTACAAAGTTTTTATGGTTACACCACTTAGACATTTTTACCATAATCCTCTAATATATTCTCTCTAAATGGATTAAAAGCAGAAATTTGATGCTGAGTCCACAAAATAAAAGAATGTGTGAAGTTATTCATACGTTTATTTTCACATTTTAACCCTTTAAATTTGACATAATTGACCCTTTTGACACATTTGATTATTTATTAGCGTGGCTTTGTGACGTTTTATCTGCAGCGTCAGAGTTCGTGACTCTGTGGAGGTTACAAATCTTCAGGCCACTCTGCAGCTTCATGAACTCTGCTGTCATTTTCTATTTAACTTGAACGAGCTGACGGCGACACGGCTGGAGGAAATAACGATGTTTGACTTTGTGCTTCACTTCCAACACAAACTCCTCATCATCATCATCATAAGAGAGAAAACATCTGATTCTGACTCATGAGGAATATTTCCTGTAAACTGTTGCACTGTGATCTACAGATTACTAACATTTATTTCACTTCTCGCTTCACTTCCTGCTTCAGTTTTGACCTTCTTCTGAGCAACCTGTAGAGATTATTACCAACGTTTCAGCACACTTCCTCATTTCTATCACAACTGATTAACTACCGACTGCGCTGTAGATACGGTTAGCACTGTAGGGAGACCGGGGTCAGTAGTCACACTTTTTACTTTCCTTTGAATTCCTCATAAACTGGATCCTGAATAGATTTTCCTTTTAATGAGTAATGAAAGCCTGAAGTGTCAGCTAGGAATAGATGGGCCTTACTGGTCCGTCAGCGTTACAGCAGCAGAGCTCTGGGAGAGAAATCTGCCTTTTAAAATCAAGTTGCACTGCTAATACAGTAATTACGGCAGCCCAATCAAACCCGAACGAGTGCCTTCCTGTCGTCCTCCCGGGTCAAATTGACCCTATCTGTTTTGACTGTTCATTCATTCCTTCCTTCTGTCCTTCTTTCCTTTCCTTCCTTCTTCGTTCATTCCTTCTTTCCTTCCCTCCTTCCTTCCTTCTTTTGTTCATTCCTTCTTTCCTTCCTTCTGTCCTTCATTCCTTCTTTCCTTCCCTCTTTCCTTCCTTCTTTCGTTCATTCCTTCTTTCCTTACTTCTGTCCTTCTTTCCTTTCCTTCCTCCCTTCCTTCTGTCCTTCTTTCCTTCCCTCCTTCCTTCCTCCCCCTTCCTTCCTTTCCTTCCTTCCTTCGGTCCTTCTTTCCTTCCTTCCTTTCCTCCCTTCCTTCGGTCCTTCTTTCCTTCCTTCCTTTCCTCCCTCCCTCCTTCTCTCTTTCCTTCCTGCCCCCTTCCTTCCCTTCCTTCTTCCTCCCTCCATCCCTCCGTTCCTTCCTTCTTCCTCTCTCCTTTCCTTCCTTCTTCCTCCCTTCCTCTCTCCTTTCCATCCTTCCTTCCTTGACTTGTTTTATTTTGAAAGGCGGAAGTTTTATTATTATGCGATTCTGTGTCTGACTTCCTGTCTGGTGCGATCTGCTCTCCTTCAGCGTCAAAAGATGTGAA
>JAJDFG010001698.1:0-29136 GCA_021039105.1 Scomber colias
ACTGACTGATGGTTTAACTGGTTTACTGACTGATGGTTTAACTGGTTACTGACTACCTGACTGGTTCACACACTGGGGGTTTGACTAGTTTACTAACTGACTGCCTTTAAAGACAGATGGTTTAACTGGTTTACTGACTGATGGTTTAACTGGTTTACATACTGAGGGTCTGACTGGTTTACTGCGTGACTGCGGAACTGGTTTACCAACAATTTGACTTTTAAAGACAGATCGTTTAGTAAGTGATGGACTGACTGGTTTACTGGTTGGCTACCTGACTGGTTTAAATGAGGGGTTTGACTGGTTTACTGACTGACTGACTTTTAAAGACAGATGGTTTTTAACTGGTTTACATGTTGAGGGTTTGACTAACTGGTTAAGAATTGGACGTTTGACTGGTTTACTGACTGACTGGTTTACCAACTGATCCACTTTTAAAGACTGCTGGTGTATCTTGTTTACTGGTTTACTCACATGTTGATGGTCTGACTGGTTTACTGGCTGACTAACTGGGTTGTGAGTCTGACTGCTTTATAACAGACTGGTTTACTAACAGGACTGGTTTACTGCGTGACTGGGGAAACTGGTTTACCAACAATTTGACTTTTAAAGACAGATCGTTTAGTAAGTGATGGACTGACTGGTTTACTGGTTTACTGGTTGGCTACCTGACTGGTTTAAATGAGGGGTTTGACTGGTTTACTGACTGACTGACTTTTAAAGACGGATGGTTTAACTGGTTTACATGTTGAGGGTTTGACTAACTGGTTAAGAATTGGACGTTTGACTGGTTTACTGACTGACTGGTTTACCAACTGATCCACTTTTAAAGACTGCTGGTGTATCTTGTTTACAGGTTTTTCTCAAATGTTGATGGTCTGACTGGTTTACTGGCTGACTAACTGGGTTTGTGAGTCTGACTGCTTTATAACTGACTGGTTTTCTTGTTCTCTGACTGACTGGTTCCTCACTGGCTTACTGGTTCAGTGACTTTGTAATGACTGCTTACTAACTGATAAACTGCCTTTATGACTGGATTACAGACTGGTGGTTTGACTGGTTTGTTGACTTATCGACTAATTACTGTTTAATTTGCAGGTTTAATAAATCATCTCACTGACATATCCAGCACTGGGTTTACTGGTTTTACTGGTTTACTGGTTTAGATGCTATGAAGTCTCTCTCACATCAACACTCTTTTCTCCAGTGACTCTGAAGTGTTTGTAATTTTGCTCTTCACGAAACACTTTCCATTTAACAAAAGTGTCGCTTCACACAATCTCTGAATGTTTATAAAATTAATTTGTGTTGTTTAGTTTGGGCCGTTACTTCCTGCTGTTGCTTCTTCTACTGTTTTTATATATATCACTTCCTGTTGTGCTCAGTTTTGTGCATCGACGGGTTTGAGGCTACAATATAACATATATAGAAAAAGCTGAAAAAGTGGACAGAGAGGGGTAAAGTATCGGCTGCAGGGATTTAATCTGTATCTGAATTACTAAAAAAAAGTCAGTGTAGATTTGACGGATGGTTATTTGTGAGTATGAGTAGTTGACATCTTGTTCCTGGTGTTAAGAGTAGAAGTAGAAGGAAAGACTAAAACGAGCTTCCTGTTCTTCTGTCTGTAACTCTGAGATATTTCTAATTACTTCAAACACACAGGAACGAAATACTGTTATCGACACACATGCAGCACACACACACATTTAAAGGATGATTGGACTGTCTAAAAAAATGTGTGACAGATCAGCACAGTGGCTGCTGCTGCTGCTGCTTCAGCTATGAAGGCGTTTCCATGGCGACTGCCAGACATGAAAGCTATGTGAGCTGGAAGCTAACAGTAGCTATAGCTAGCTAGCAATTGCTTTGTTTCCTCTCCCAACGGAGCTGTGCTACATAACACACCCTGCGGCCACGTCTGAGTGTGTGTGTGTGTGTGTGTGAGAGTGTGTGAGTGTGTTTGTGTGTGTGTGTGTGTGTGTGTGTGTGTGTGTGTGTGTGTGTGTGTGAGTGTGAGTGTGTGTGTGTGTGTGCTTCTCTGTCTGCCGGCGCACGTGTGCTGCTGTCTGTGAGCTAATTTGTAAGTGTCTGTCTGTGAGTGTGTGTGCGTGTTTGTGTGTGTGTGTGCGTGTTTGTGTGTGTGTGTGTGTGTGCGTGTGTGTGTGTGCGAATGTGTTCCTGCAAAAGTGTGTGCATGCAAGAGTGTGTGTGTAGGTCTGTTATCTCAGGCTGTGTGAGAGAATGAGTGTGAATCCTAATCACTTTACATAATTCAAAAATATGCATGTCCTGTTTGTGTGTGTGTGTGTGTGTGTGTATTTCTCTGCTCTGTCTGTTAAACAGCTGAACTGCTGATGTGACGCAGACACATTTTCAGCTCAAACATGCCAAAATTTTAATTTAAATCCTTTCCCCCCACATGCATCTAAATCCTGAAACTGTTCCAGCAGTTTTGCAGCATTTATGGAGGTAAAAAAAAAAAACAAGCAGAAGTTTCTAAGAAGGAAGAAGATATTTGTTTTTCAGGATCTCCTAAAGACAATCTTGGTAAATCTTTTGCTGAAGAAACAAGGATGTTATATATGATTTAATTTTTTTTTTTTTTGATGCATCATTTTGGACATGAGTCAGATTTAAGTCGCAGTGCAGTGAAGACAATACAGTTGAATCTGAAGTTTCTGGTGAAATATCAAAAACAAAAACAATGAAAAATAAAAAAAAAATGCTCGTCTGCCTTCTTGAAAGACTTCTTTTGAAATGCGTCTCAATTCCCTCAAAAACACAATAAACAGCTACGAGAGAGAAATGTTCAAACGTTGAGAGTTTAAACCTGGAAAACCTGCATGAATCAAACTCAACCCCCCCCCCCCCAAAAAAAAAGAGTTAAAAACCTCTCAGTGATGTTTCATTTTAAATTGAAAGCTCCACATTTTCTTTTCTTCACTAATGTTCAGAGTTGAGAGGCGAGTCATGTCAGATCATCCCACGAAGTCAACTTGAGTCAACTTTCAGTATTTAAAAAACAAATGTACATAAGTGAACATGATGCCTCTGGAGATGTGGCTACCAGCCAACACTCAACTACAGCACACTGGGGAAGTGAAGCTTTACTTCAGTAATCAGCTTCATCTCAAAACTTCTTCCATAAATAAACTAATGCTCAGTGTGTTTGTGCTATAATGTGATTTAATTACTAAATAAATGTAAATGTGTAATTATTCTATAGTGATAATGAAAATGTTGATGATTATAAAGGAGGTTACATCTGAAGTCAGACCTTTAAGATTTCACTCAGGAGGGTTTTTCCTTATTTTTTAATATCTAACATGTTACTTAATACATATATATAGCTGTTTTTAATTCTTTGAAATCAATATTTGTTTATGTTTAGTAAATAAATCATAATGTGGATTTATTTGGAGCACAAATGGGCTTAACCTTCGTATCGTCCTCCCGGGTCAAATTGACCCCGTCTGTTTTTACTGCTCCTACCTTCCTTCCTGACTGATGGTTTAAGGGAGGAAGGAAGAAGGAAGGAAAGGAGGGAGGAAAGAAGGACGGAAGGAAGGAAGGAAAAAAAGGAGGAAGGGAGGGGAAAGGAGGGATGAAGGAAGTAAGGAGGAAGAAGGAAGGAAAGGAGGGGGTGAGGAAGGAGGGAAGGAAGGAAGGAAGGGAAGGAAAGGAGGAAGGAAGGAAGGAAAGAAGGAAGGAAGGAAGGAAGGAAGGAGAAGAAGGAAGGAAGGAAGGAAGGAGGAAAGGAGGAAGGGACGGGAAAAGAGGGATGAAGGAAGGAAGGAAGGAAGGAAGGAAGTAAGGAAGGAAAGAAGGAAGGAAGGAAGGAAAGGAGGAAGGAAGACAAGGAGGAAGGAAGGGAGGAAGAAGAAAGGAAAGGAGGATGAAGGAAGGAGGGAAGGAAGGAAGGAATGAATGGAGGAAGGAAGGGAGGAAGGAAAGGAGGGGAGGAATGAAGGAAAGGAGGGGGGGAGGAAGGAAGGAACGAAGGAAGGAAGGAAGGAAAGGAGGGAGGAAGGAGACAGGAAAAGAGGAAGGGAGCAAGGAAGGAAAGAAAGACAGAGGAAAGAGGGAAGGGAGGAAGGAAAGGAAGGAAAGAAAGAGAGAAGGAAAGGAGGAAAGGAGGAAAGAAGGAAAGGAGGAAGGAAGGAAGGAACAGTCAAAACAGACGGGGTCAATTTGACCCGGGAGGACCACAGGAGGGTTAATGAGAACAGCTGTAAAAGTCATCAAATGTAATAAACTACTTTAATTGAGTAATTGAAATAGTTACATTTTAAATAAAGTAACTAGTAATCTGTAATCTCTCTCACATGTCGGAGGTGTTATATATAAATAAATAAATAAATGCAGCTGTTAGCGGCCCGGCTCGAGACCGCTCACTCACCTGCGATGAGAGTTCCTGTTGCTATTGACATGACCGCGTCCAGAACAGCCAGGAGTAGGGCACTTTAAAACATTTTCATACATGGCAAGGACTTTGACAGACAGGAAAGGTGAGAAAGACAGCGGAGGGTTAGGAGGAGACAGGAGTTCACCGGGCGTTTCAGCTACGACGGTTAGAGGCATGCTCACACGTTACAAGACACACAGCGGCGTGACTCACACACAGAAAGAAATAAAATGACAGGAAATGAGCACGAGAGATATTCAGGGGAGAGAGGTGAGATTGAGTGTCGACAGCAGGAAGTAAACTGAGATTTTCACTTTAAAAGCATTTTAAAAGTTGCTTGGTTGGTTTTGATTTTAGATAAAAGAAAATATGATTTCTCTTTTTTAAGCTTCCTGTTGTCCGCCCGGGTCAAATTGAGCCCCTCTGTTTTGACTGTTCCGTCCTTCCTCCCTCCCTTGCTTGCTTCCTTCCTTCCCTCCTCCCTTCATTCCTCCTTTCCTTCCTCCCTTCTTTCCTTCCTTCCTCCTTTCCTCCCTTGCTTCCTCCATCCCCCTTTCTTCTCTCCTTTTCTTTCCTCCCTCCCTCCTTCTCTTTCTTACTTCCTCCCTACCTTTCTCTCTTCCTTCTTTCCTCCCTCCTTCTTCCTTCCTTCCTTCCCTCCTACCTGCCTTCCTCCCTCCCTTCATTCCTCCTTTCCTTCCTCCATCCTTTCCTTCCTCCTTTCCTTCCCTCCTTCCTTCCTTCCTCCTTTCCTCCTTTCCTCCCTTCCTCCCTCCCTACTTTCCTTCCTTCCTTATTTTTCCCTTCCTTCCTTCCTTCCTTCCTTCCTCCCTCCTTTCCTTCCTTATTCTTCCCTTCCACCCTTCCTTCCTTCCTTCCTCCTTTCCTTCCTTATTCTTCCCTTCCATCCTTCCTTCCTCCCTCCTTTCCTTCCTTCTTCTTCCCTTCCATCCTTCCTTCCTCCCTCCTTCTTCCTTCCTTCCTTCCTTCCTTCCTCCTTCTTCCTTCCTTCCTTCCATCCTTCCTTCCTCCCTCCCTTCCTTCCTTGACTGGAGGACAACAGGAGGGTTAATCACACCTTTATCCGTCTGTTTTCTACAATGCCTCCTCTCTCTCCTCTCTCTTGCGTGTAATCCCTTCCTGCTGAGGGAATCACAATTCTTTATTTGCATTTTGATCACTGTGCTCATTTCATGAAATTTCATGAGACGAGGGCGTACTGGAAGCTAAAGTTTGTCATGCACAGTTAAAAAATCTACTTCACAGATGGAAGAAAAAGGAACATGTGGGAAGATAAACATATGGTGGATTATGATTTTTGGATGGTGATGACTAAATATTGTGTTTGAGTTAAGTTTATCTGTTTATATGTTATGTTAATTTACAGTATAATGTGAATATATTTAAAAGTTTACATGCACTTCCTTTATATTATGCACATGTATATTTTCCATATTTTCCTGTTATTGCATATCCTGTTTAATATTGTATATTTTAGTGTATATGTTTTTATGTCACATGCACTCCAAACATGCCAAAATGCATAAATTTTGTCAAAATATTTCTATTGTTTAAAATCCAACTTCAATAAAAACTCTGGATTAATTAGGTTTTAAGGTTTGTTTTCTAAAATTGTGAAACTTCATTTAAACGTTAGGAAAAGTTTTGCTTTATTACCATAAACTCAATTATAGTTTTTTTTTACTTTCATTTTTACAAGTTATGAGACTCTAAAATTGTCACTGTGAGTCTAAAAAAAACACATGATTTGGATATTTTTAGTTATATTTTTGTAATATTTATTTATTTGTATTCTGTTTTACTTAAAATTAGATTATTTACAGCCACTAGAGCCGTTTAACCCTCCTGTCCTCGAGTGAAGGAAGGAAGGATGGAAGGAAAGAAGAAGGAAGGAAAGGAGGGAGGGAGGGAGGGAGGAACGATGGAATGGAAGAAGAAGGAAGGAAAGGAGGAAGGAAGGAAGGAAGGAAGGAAGGAAGGAAGGAAGGAAGGAAGGAAGGAAGGAAGGAAGGAAGGAAGGAAGGAGGGAGGAAGGAAAGGAGGGAGGAAAGAAGGAGGGGAGAGGGGTGCGTGGGAAGAAAGAGAAGGAGGGAGGAAGGAAGGGAGGAAAGAGAGAGGAAGGAAAAAAAGAGAGAAGGAGGGCGGGAGAATGGAAAAGAGGAAAGGAGGAATGAAGGAAGGAAGGAAGGAAGGAAGGAAGGAAGGAAGGAAGGAACAGTCAAAACAGACGGGGTCAATTTGAGGACGACAGGAAGGTTAAACTTGTCTGTTTACTTGTATTTATTCATCATTTTATTTTCTTCTGTTTTCCAACCTAATATTGATTTTTGGACACCATTATAGGTAAAATAAAGGTTGATTAATAATAATAATATTCTTACAGCTTAGTATTAGCAAAGCCTAGACTGCCACATTAAGATGAATTCAGTTTATTTAATTTAAAGTCACATAAAACCTGTGAGTTTAGTGATTAAAGCATGTTGGGATGTTCGGAGGTGTTCTCATGCAGGTGAGTTTTTACAGCCAGCAGGTGAATTAAACTGAATCATCATGCTGTTCAACATCAAGCAACACAGACACGAAAAAACAAAACAAAAAACAAAAAAAACAATAGACGTCAAGCAAGCGTGATAATGATGAGGAGGAAGAAAAAAAGAAAGTAAAGGAAGACACGGAAAGTAAAGCAAATATAAATAAAAAAAAACCACCAACCCTCTCTCTCTGGTGCCACAGTAAACATAAGACCAACTTTTAACAGCTTAGCAGAAACAGCAAAATGTTCACTTCAACACTTCAGTACTTTCACTACAGTAGATACTAAAAAAAAAGGTCAAGATTAACTTAAGGAAGTGAAACTATAGTTAAAAATCATAGTAGTAGTTTTCCTCTCTTTAATTCAGCTCCTCCTCCAATGATGATGTCATAACTACCAGTCATTCTAAATGATGTCATAACTGCCAGTCATTCTAAATGATGTCATAACTGCCAGTCATTCTAAATGATGTCATAACTGCCAGTCATTCTAAATATCTTAATTCTAAATGATGTCATAGCTCAGCAGGTTTTAGCTCCGCCTCCTTTAACCAAGTCAAACCCACTTTTTTTAATTATTATTTTTTTTTATATCTCTATAAAACACTTCCAACACGCCAAAATGACACAGATGTAGAGTCATGCAGGACAGATGCACGATGGTGGACGGCTAACATGCCCAACATTGTCCAACTTTCACTGCCACACAATCCATCCGACAAGTCGTCTGAAGTCAGAGTTCATTCTTTTAACCTTCCTGTCGTCCTCACGGGTCAAACTGACTCCGTCTGTTTTGACTGTTGCTTATTTCCTTCCTTCTTTTCTTTCCTCCTTTCCTTCCTCCCTCCTTTCCCTCCTTCCTCCCTTCTTTCCTTCCTTCTTCCTTCCCTCCTTTCCTTCCTTCCCTCTTTCCTTCTTCCTCCCTCCATCCTTCCTTCCTTCCTCCTTTCCTTCCTTCTTAATTTCCTTCCTTCTTCCTTCCTCCCTCCTTTCCCTCCTTCCTTCCTTCCTCCTTTCCTTCCCCCTTCCATCCTTCCTCCCTCCTTTCCTTCCTTCTTCCTCCCTTCCATCTTTCCTCCCTCCTTTCCATCCTTCTTCATTTCCTTCCTTCTTCCTCCCTTCCATCCTTCCTTCCTTCTTCATTTCCTTCCTTCTTCTTCCCTTCCATCCTTTCTTCCTCCCCTCCTTCCCTTCCTTCCTTGACTCGAGGACAACAGGAGGGTTAAATATTTAATTCTTCTCGATTAAGGAGAGAATTATCTGGATTTGTAGAGTTTTCTGTGACATTATTTGTAATTATAAAAAGAGTTATAAACCTTAAATTAATGGCAGACATGATATGTAATAATAAATTACAACATTGTGGTTTACAAGTTGTTAATTCTTTCCAAATACTGCCAGATCAGGTAATAAAAGATTCATTATTACGTCTTCAGAGCTGCAGATTTTACACAGAGGCAGAAATAATCTTATTGCCATGATGTCTTGGGGAGCGTTCACACTCATTAAACTGCAAATAAACACAGTTCGGCTCCTTTTAATTAGCTGAATTGACTAATTTGGAGTTATTATTATTATTTCATTTTAATTTTCCCAGCAGTGGTGGTTTTAGCAGATATTTTGGTGAGACTTCTTTTCACCAAATGAGAAATATAATAGTTGAAAATATCGCCAACTAGAAACTACATTTAGCAAACTGATGTGAAAAGTGAAAAGTTTTTATCATTACAAAATAAAAATGAGAATATTTGGCCACCACTACCAAGAAAAATGATGCAAACTTGAAAAATAAGGGTTGGCAATTCAAAAAAAAGTTTAAAGAAACTAGTTTTAAAAGCAGCATCAGGTTTATTAAAAAGCATATTTAGTATTTTTGTTGGTTTTATATCATTTGAAATTATATTTTTTCCATTTTTTTTTTACCAAAAGTAAGACTGAATGCTCCTGAAAATGTCAAATGTCACAAAATAATGATTAATATTATATATTTTATTTTGGCATGATCCCCCAGATTAAATGTAATATTTAGAACAATTTAATGTATTTAATATAAAAGTTATAATGTAAGATCATGGCCAAACTAGTTGATATGGTGTTTTACTGACTATTTACTGTTTTTAAGCTAGTTGAATTATTTGGTACAAAGTTTCTATGGTTACACCACTTAGACATTTGGCATTTTTTATGTAATTTTAAATGACATTTGCGTCATTTTTTAACCAAAAGTAAGACTGAATGCTCCTGAAAATGTCAAATGGTGTAACCACAAAAGAATGATAAATATTAACTATTTTATCACCTACAGTGTATTTAAGTGGACTTATAGTAATAATGACTTCATTTAAAACATGTAAATGTTTCCTGATCTCCATGGTTACCCAGATTAAATGTAATATTTAGAACAATAGTATTCCATTAGCTTTATTTAATATAAAAGTTATAATGTAAGATCATGCCAAACTAGTTGATATGGTGTTTTATTGACTATTTAATATTTAAGCAAGTTGGTACAAAGTTTTTATGGTTACACCACTTTGACATTTGACATTTTTGCCATAATCCTCTAATATATTCTCTCAAAATGGATTAAAAGCAGAAATTTGATGCTGGGGAAGTTATTCATACGTTTATTTTCACATTTTAACCCTTTAAATAAAAAACATCATTAACCCATATACATTACTTACTCTAAATCTTAAGCCAGAGTTCCGTCTTTGCTGTTTAATTTTCGGTATTTAGCTAACAATGCTAATTAGCTTATTAAAACTCTGAGATTAAACTCAACCAATAAGATTATTTCTGCCTCAGCTCCTTAGAAATGTTCCTCTAATAAACTCTACAAACATCAGACTGTCAAAACGACTTGTCAGATTCTTCATTTTTTAGTTATTTCAAAGCCAAGTGTGTTTTTTTTTGTGTGTGTGTGTATTTTTTTTTTTTTTTTTTTTTTTTACAGTGCAGCATAACATCCAGGCAGAGCAACCTACTCTCAGGCGGGACTCGGTCTTTGTGAGGACACCCGGACAGGCTGCGGTGATGCGGGTACAGACCCGTCACGTGACCGGTGCCGTCGCAGCCTGGCGTCGGACACTTGCTCTCCTTCTTCTCGCCCCTGGAGGAGTCTGGAGAGGACAGAGGAGGAAGTGAGAGGAGAGGTGGTGATGATGATGATGATGATGATGATGATGGTGATGATGATGATGATGGTGGATAAACAAGTTAACAGCAGCCGAGTTTCGACACAATCAGATGTTTTTTTTGGCACCGGAGGATTAAATATGGGCCAGCTCCGACTCCACTGCTGCCAGATTCAGCTTGAGGTGAGAACTTGAGTCAATTAGCAGCTACTGTAACTTTCCTTCCCACCCTCATTCCTTCCTTCCTTCCTTCCTTCCTTTCTCCCTTCCTTCTTTCCTCTGTCCTTCTTTCCTTCCTCCCTCCCTTCCTCTTTTTCTTTCTCCCTCCTACCTTCCTTCCTTCTTTCCTCCATCCTTCCTCCCTCATTTCCTTCCTTCTTCCTTCCTCCTCCCTCATTTCCTTCCTTCTCCCTTCCTCCCTCCCTCCTTCTTCCTCCCTTCCATCCTTCCTTCCTCCATCTAATGTTGGAGGAAAAGGGTTTAAGATGAAGTAAGAAACTTTTCTAGTCCTGTTATTATTATAGAAGACTAAAGAAACTAAAGAAAATTGTCAAATGTTGCTCTGAAGAACTGCCTCAAAACAATGAAATGCTTATCAGAATACCTGGAAATGTATTAATTAATAAATAAATAATCATTAGTTGTAGCCCTATAGAAGAAGAAGTATCCTCTCCAGTTAATAATCGCTATATAAGACATGGAAATAAAGGAGCAGCATTGTTTGCATAACAGTCCAAAACCCAAAGATATTCAGTTTATTATAATATAATATGTCCTTCCTCCCTCCTTCTCTCTGTCTTTCTTTCCTCTCTATTTCTTCCCCTTCCTTCTTTCCTTCATCCATCCCCCTTTCTTCCTTCCTTCCTTCTTTCCTCCCTCCCCTCCTACCTTCCTTCCTTCCTTCCTTCCTTCTTTCCTCCCTCCCTCCTACCTTCCTTCCTCCCTTCCTTCTTTCCTTCCTTCCTCCTTTCCTCTTTTCCTTTCTCCCTCCCTCCATCCTTCCTTCTTTTATTTCTATGTTTTTTTATTAGCAATATGTTAGAATTTTTGATAATTGGATACTTTATTTAATTTATATTTATATATTAGAATTTTTTTCTACTCTAAAAGACTAAAGAAACCAGAAAAGAATCACATTTGCTCTCAGAAAATGCTTCAAAACGATAAATCAGTGATCAAAATAGTTTAATAATACTAATAATAATAGATGAATCCACTACTGATTGCAGCTTTAGGTGTAAATAAAGTTGCCTCTTACTCTTCCTCCATGCACAACACTTCAGCATGTTGATAAACCCAAAGAAACCTGACAGCCGTGCCTAGTTACGGTTGCTATGCTATGATTTGACAAAAAGCTGGAGAGGTGTTTGGCAAAAAAAAAATAAATAAATAAATAAAACAATCAGCTGACACCTTGAATTGGCTCGAGTGTATTGTCCTTGGGCAGATTCAGACACAACATTACGAAAGCTTTCCCGTAGACTAATAAAAAAAACTTCCTGTGAGCTATCAAAAGCGTCCTCTGTGCTAATGTAGCAGTCTGAAGCCCATCCGAGAGTGTTTGGGAGGCTGATAACTGCACAGAGCCAACTCTCTCTCTCTCCCCTCTCTCTCTCTCTCTCTCTCTCTCTCCCTCCCAGCAGTGGCGATGTTGTATTTGACTGGATTTAGAGAAATAGGCCGCAGATAGCGTCCCACAGATGAGATTTGCTCTCCTAACGGGCCGTGCAGATTGCCATTACTCATGCCTGACAAGCGAGCCGTCTGATGTTCCCACACCGGGCCTATTTTAACAACATAAGCTGCTGTCAGTGGAAAACCATGCATCTGCAAAAAAAAAAAAAAAAAAAAAAATCTGTGTTGGTCCTGAAAACAGAAAATGAGTGGCCATTATCTCATCAGTAGCCGTGTACAGCATCTCTGGAATAACACAGAGGAGGTTTTAACAGGTTTTAAAAGCCCTAATTCAACACTGTGCACTGAGATGTTAAAGTCTGTGTAAAGTAAGAATAAATATGTGTTCTGAGTTTGACATACCACAGAAAAGTGTGTTTGTTAACCACCCTGCCAAATTTGAATGATTAAGAAAATCGACAAATATATGAAATTAGGCTTCAAAGTTGTGTAAAAATCAGCCTCTTTCTCTGCTCCCAAACGCTGAAGCCCCACCCCCTACCAAGTGTCACCTGTCAATCAAAGTCACCACCATCTACCAGAAACATGGACGCTACGTCTGAGAGCTTTCTGCTGTTAGCTCAGCGGCTAACTCGGCAGCTAACTCAGCTGCTAGCTCAGTGGTTAGCTCGGCGGCTAATTCAGCTGCTAGCTCGACTGCTAGCTCGGCGGTTAACTCGGCAGCTAACTCGGCTGCTAGCTCAGTGGTTAGCTCAGTGGCTAATTCAGCTGCTAGCTCCGCGGTTAACTCGGCTGCAAGCTCGGCAGCTAACTCGACTGCTAGCTCGGCGGCTATCTCAGCTGCTAGCTCGTCGGCTAACTCGGCTGCTAACTTGGCTAACTGGCTAACTGTAGACTGTAGTAGTAGTAGTGTACGCTGAATGTATTTATACCTCTACAGCAGCAGGGGGCGGGTTTATGCTAATCACTAAATCCTGAACACAGAAATGTTGAAACACAGTTTGTGAAGCCTAGCTCCACAATTCAAATCTAAATGGTTGAAATGCTTTTTACACCTTTTTTAGAAATACATTTATGACCTATTTAATATGTTTAGAAGAAAATGTCTGAATTCACTTTACACTGTTTTAAAGCAAAGAAAGACAAAACCAGACATTTAAGTTACAGTAATGTGTTTGGGTTTTTTTTTTTTATAGCCTCCGGCGTTCTCCAGTATTGAGGGTTTATAATAAGTCAGGCAGACAAGATAAACTTCCCCCCCCGCTGACCAGGTGTCAGATTATTGAAGTAAAAGCTGATTCAGGTCAAATATGATGTGAAGAGGTGACGTGAATCTGGAGAGGAAACATCAGGTTTTTTTTAGTAGAGTTTAAAACAGTTTTCAGGGAATATTTGTTTAACCTTCTTTCCTCCTTTCTTTTCTTTCCTTCATCCATCCCCCTTTCTTCCTTCCGTCTGTCCTTCCTTCTTTCCTTCCCTCCTACCTTCCTTCCTCCCTTTCTTCTTTCCTCCTTTCCTCCCTTCCTTCCTTCCATCTGTCCTTCCTCTCTCCCTCCTTCTCTCTTTCTTTCCGTCCTCTCTTTCCTCCCTTCCTTCCTTCTTTCCTCCCTCCTTCTCTCTTTGTTTCCTCCCTCCCTCCTACCTTCCTTCTTTCCTCTGTCCTTCTTTCCTTCCTTCCTCTTTTCCTTTCTTTCTCCGTCCTTCCTTCCTTCTTTCCTCCTTCCTTTCCTTTCTTCCTTCCTTCCCGCCTTCCTCCCCTCCTTTCTTCTTCCCTCCTCCTTTCCTTCCTTCCTTTCTCCCTCACTCCTTCCTTCTTTCCACTGTCCTTTCCTTCCTTCCTTCCTTCCCTCCTCCCTCCCTCCTTTCCTTCCTTCTTCCTTCCTCCCTCCCTTCCTTCCTTGACTCGAGGACACCAGGAGTGTTAACATGTTTTTATCGTGTTGTCTTGTGATGATTCGACAGTTTTATAGCTGAGTCATTTTACCAAGATGTTTACGTTTCATTAGCTGCTGTGAACATTAACGTAGTTTGATGTGAAGAACTACAGAGGGACGGACGGACCGACTGATGGACGGACGGACGGACGGACGGACGGACGGACGGACGGACGGACGGACGGACGGACTGACTGACTGACTGACTGACTGACTGAACTGACTGACTGACTGACTGACTGACTGACTGACTGACTGACTGACTGACTGACTGACTGACTGACGGACTGACTGACGGACGGACGGACGGACGGACGGACGGACGGACGGACGGACGGACTGACTGACTGACTGACTGACTGACTGACTGACTGACTGACTGACTGACTGACTGACTGACTGACTGACTGACTGACTGACTGACTGACTGACTGACTGACTGACTGACTGACTGACGGACGGACGGACGGACGGACGGACTGACGGACTGACGGACTGACTGACTGACTGACTGACTGACTGACTGACTGACTGACTGACTGACTGACTGACTGACTGAAGTAAATTTGCCTCTGGAAGACCAGCCGCCGTCATGGTAAAAATAGTCCTGGCATGAAAACAGCAGTTCAGACAAGAGTTCTTCTTCTTCTTTTATAGATGTGAAAAATATCTGAGCAGCTTCCCACGTGGGTGAAGACACAGATTACAGATAAGATTATTTCATGACTTGACACATGTGCAGCTCAAAACAGCAGCGACAGGAAGCTGAAAAAATGTAAATGTTAATCAGCGATGACGCAGGAAAGACTTAAAGTTGATGTTAGACGGGATTTCCCAGAGTTCATTCTGTTTAATTTGACAGAGTTTGAATTTAACAAACTTCGGGTGGATTATAATGATGCATTGTGAATCCTGGACCAGTGCCAGTCAGTTGTTTGTACACAGCAATGTTCCCACCTTGGACGCTCTTCTTAGGAATCTTATGTTTACTTTTACTGCGGCTGAAGCACTCTACAAATGAAATTAGGGGTGTGACGAGATCTCGCGAGATGAAAACGAGGAAAGAAGGAAGGGAGGAAGGTAGGGGGAGGAAAGAAAGAGAGAAGGAGGAAGGAAGAAAGGACGGAAGGACGGAAGGAAGGAAGGGATGGGGGAAGGAAGGAAAGAAGGAGGGAGAGAGGGAGGGAGGAAGGAAGGAAGGAAGGAAAGAAGAAGGAAGGAAGGAAGGAAGGAAGGAACAGTCAAAACAGATAGGGTCAATTTGACCCGGAGGACGACACAAAGGTTAATACCTGAAAACTAAAACTGAAATAAAAACTAAACTGCTAAAACTACTAAATCATTTGTTGAACTCACTAAAACTAAACTGTCACTAAAACTAAACTGGAATAAAAAAGCAAATTGAAAAACTGAATAAAAATAAAAACTAAAGAAATTTCAAAACTATAATAACCTTGCACTGGAGAGGATGATTGTATGGTCTGAAATAAAGATTGAATTGAATTTGAATGATAACCTTATGTGTAGGAAGGAAGGAAGGGGGGACGGAAGGAAGGAAGGAAGGAAGAAAGGAAGGACGGGAGGAGTGAGGGAAGGAAGGGAAGGAAGAAAGAAAGAAGGAAGGAAGAGGAGGAAGAAAGGGAAGGAAGGAAGGAAGGAAGAAAGAAGGAGGGAAAGAAGGGAGGAAGGAAGGAAGACAGGAGGGAGGAAGGGAGGGAGGGAGGGAAAAAGGAAAAGAGGAAGGGAGGAAAGAAGGACAGAGGAAAGAAGGAAGGGAGGCAGGTAGGGGGAGGAAAGAAAGAGAGAAGGAGGAGGAAGAAGGAAAGCGGGAAGGAAGGAAGGAAGGGAGGAAAGAAGGAGGGAAGGAGGAAGGAAGAAAGGAAGGGAAGAAGGAAGGAAGGCAAGGAAGGAAGGAAGGAAAGAAGGAGGTAGGGTTCAGGGTTAGTGTATTTCTGCTTCCTACCTTTAGGATAGTACGCCCTCTTCATGCCGTCGTGATGCATTCTGGACTTGCGTTCCTCGGCGGTGGTGCTCAGCCTCGGGTTATGTTCTCCGTGTCCGCGGTGGATGGTTGTGATCCCGCCGGGGCATGGCGTGCTCCGAGGCCATCCGGTCCCTCATGACTTTGGCCCTCTCTGACTCCAGGGCGATGGCCTTCTCCAGCAGTGACAGGTTTCCTTTTGCCATGTCGAAGGTCTCGTCGGAGCGGTCGGAGGCCACGGACGTCGTGTCTTCGTCGCCTTCTTGGCTGCAGCTGGTCGGGTAACCTCTGGACGCCGGACTCAGCTGCTCCTCGAGCTTCATCAGGTTCGCCATGTCGGAGTAGCTGCGCTCCAGGCATCTGGGATCATCCGACATTCCCTGCAGGCAGCTGGTGTAACTGAGAGGGAAGAAGGAGAAGAAATGAAGAAATGATCACCTGTAACTGACACTGGAAAACTCTGAGTTAGAAGTAGATCCAGTCTAGTCCGGCCCACTTTCCTTCCCGTCTTCTTTTCCTTCCATCCTTCCTTCCATCTGTCCTTCCTTTCTCTTTCTTTCCTTCCTTCCTTCCTTCCTTCCATTTGTCATTCCTTTCTGTTTTTTTCCTTCCTTCCTTCCTCCCTCCCTTCTTTCCTCTGTCCTTCCTTCCTCCCTCCCTTCCTTCTTCCTTTCCTTCCTTTCCTTCCTTCTTCCTTTCCTTCCTTCCATCCTTCCTTCCATCTGTCCTTCCTTCCTTCCTTCCTTCCTTCCATTTGTCATTCTTTTCTCTTTCTTTCCTTCCTTCCTGTCTTCTTTTCCTTCCATCCTTTCTCCCTTCCTTCTTTCCTCTGTCCTTCCTTTACTTCCTTCTTCCTTCCTTCCTCCCTTCATTAATTCCTTCCTCCCTTCCTTCCTCCCTTCCTCCATTCCTTCCTTCTTCCTTTTCTTCCTCTCTTTTTTCCTTTCCTTTCCTCCCTTCCTTCCTTCCTCCCTCCTTTCTTCCTTCCTTCCTTCCATCCTCCCTCCTTTCCTTCCTTCTTCCTTCCTCCCTCCTTTCTTCCTTCTTCCTTTAATTCCTCCCTCCTCCCTTCCTCCCTCGACTGGAGACTCGTGACGCTGTGGTTAATGTCTAGTTTACTTGATTAGAACTATGTAAAGATCATGGTTTGGGTTCAAATCATCACTGGAGACAAGTTTTAAACTCCTTAAAGATATGCAACCTTTGTTGTCATGGCATACAGTGAACAGCACAATTAATTGACATGAGCAAGATTAAGTCGATTAGAGTTTCTAAATGTCGGTTTGGATTATTTTTCGATTAATTGCCCAGCCCTAGTTTCTACTCTGATACTAACAGAGTGAAGTTTGGTGCAGTATAGGTTGTAGAAGCAGTTGTTCCACCGTTTCCTACGCTGTCTAAAAACACTGCCAATGACAATTTACGCTACACTGAAGCTGATAATCTCTAAGTGGCTTTCAGACATGTCTCTCAGCTGGTAGAAAACCTTCAGAAGCTTCCCAAACACCTTCCTGACGGCTAATTAGTGAGGACTGTGCAGGTCCAGTCCTGTAACTTTCAAGCCGACATTCAGACTCAGCTCACGTTGTGTTTGGCCAGCTGTGCAGAGGTGAGCAATTGAGCCGGCATTTGAACTTCTCACTCTCCGACTCTCCTTTTTTTTCTTCATTCATTATTTCTGTCACTTTTAATGTGAGTAACTGAGTGCAACGCCACGAATGTCTTCTTCCAGGAGAGACTGTCTAGGAGTATGCAGCGTTATTTAAACGATATGACATCTCATCTGCCCCCCGTCCCCTCTCTGTGACAGTCGGCCTTTCACTCCGGGTGAAGCTGAGTGTAGCCATTTGGAAAAAATATAAACACCTTTGATTTCCAACATGGTCGAAAAACACGACACAAGAAGCAGTACTGATAAATAAGTAGACCTTTAACGTTGCTCTCTAACTGCTTTATGACATAACTCAACCCTGCACATCTCCCTTCAAACATAGATCATGTTCCTTAAACCTTTAATGTGACAAAAATGTGGATAGAATTGTGAGTGTGTGTGATAAGGCTGTCACTTCTTAGTCGAAATTTGAGCGTGGGGTAAAAAGTTCATATTTGAGCTATAATGAGCTGCAGTCTGCATCAGATCATTTGAAGTAGTTTTCCTTTGTGAACCAGCAGAGGGCGCTTTGATATTTCACTAGCTTGACCTGTTGACCTATCAGTAAACTAAGCTAATGTAGTTTAATATTGGTTTGTCAAAATTGAGGACAATAGCAAGCGGAGTCGTCCAGAGCAAACAATCAAGACACTAAAAACATCTGAAAGGCCACATGTGGAAGTATTTTGAGTTACAGCAAAGTCACGATTAAAGATTAGGCTGTTTAATGACTTTGTAAAAGGCAGCTGTCTTCAAAGAAAACAAATCTGCTGCTCTGCCTGCTAGCTGACTTCAACACTGAGCCAGTAGAGGGCCGAGGCACCACAGACAACTGGAGCAGCGTCAAATATACAACCTTGTTTGAATTAATCCGAACAAATGCGGGGTCTTATCGATTTCGTTCAAACTTGGTTATTTTAAAAAGTGACAGCCCTCGAGTGTAATCCAGCAGGGGGCGCTTTAAAACTTCACTAGCTTCAGTTTAATGTAGTTTAATTTAATGGTTTGTTAGAATTGAAGACAATAGCAAGCGGAGTCGTCCAGAGCGAACAATCAAGACACTAAAACATCTGAGAAGCCGAATCTTTGACTTACGGCAAAGTCATGATTAAAGATTAGGTTGTTTATTGACTTTGTAAAAGCTAGCTGTCTTCAAAGAAAACAAATCTGCTGCAACGCAGAAAATTGGAGAAGCCTCAAATGTTCAACCTCGTTTGAATGAATTCGAACAAATTTCGGGTCTTATCGATTTCAGTCAAACTTGATTATTTTAAAAAGTGACAGCCCTAGAGTGTGAGGACTGAGGTTGTTGATTGACTTTCTAAAAGGTAGCTGTCCTCAAAGAAAACAAATCTGCTGCAATCTCCTCCTTTCCTTCCTTCCTCCCTTCCTTCCTTCCTTCCTTCCTTCCTTCCTTCCTTCCTTCCTCCCTCCCCTCCCTCCTTCCTTTCCTTCCTCCTTTCCTTCCTTCCTCCCTTCCTTCCTCACTCATTTCCTTCCCTCTTCCGTCCTTCTCTCCTTCTTTCCTTTCCTCCATTCCTTCCCTCCCTCTTTCCTTCCTTCCTTCCTCCCTTCCTCCCTCCCTCCCTCCCTCCCTCCCTCCCTTCCTCCCTCCCTCCCTTCCTTCCTTCCTTCCTTCCTCCTTTCCTTCATTCTTCCTTCCTTCCTCCTTTCCTTCCTTCCTCCTTTCCCTCCTTCCTGACAAAACACTGAAAACTCTGAGTTAGAAGTAGGGCTGGGCGATTATGGCAAATGTACGACCTCGTTTGAATGAATTCAAACAAATTTCGGGTCTTATCGATTTCGTTCAAACTTGATTATTTTAAAAAGTGACAGCCCTAGTGTGCGAGGTGCGAGGTCTGAGCTCTTGTACCTGTTTAGCTGATGCATCATCTGCGGGTCCGCTTGGCTTTGCAGTTGGTGATGCAGAGCGTGAAGGGCGGGGGCGATCGCACGGCTGCGTCTCGCTCAGTTTCCGAGCCAAATCGAAGCATTGATTCCTTAGACACTCCAGACTGCTGAGACACACTTCCTCCTCGCTCTCGTCCCCTTGAACTCTGATGCCAACGTGTCGGCCGTTGGCGTGGCAACCGTCTTCCACCATGACGCCTTCTGGGTAACCGTCCTCGGGCAGCATGACGCCGTGGCCTTGAGCGAGAAGCTTCAGGGAGTCCACCGTCTCCCGGACGACGTCGCTGTCCAGGTCGACGCTCAGCTCGCCTTTCCTGTCGCCTTGCTCGCTGCCGTCGTCGTCCTCATCGTCGTCGTCTTCCCCGGCGCTGTTGGAGGAGTTGCTGTTCATCTCGGACTCGGTCATGGCCTGGTAGGGCGGCGTCTTCGGCGATCTTGCCCAGGTTGAGCAGCGACTTGGCGACCAGCTCGTCGTAGTTCTCGTAATCCTCCGCGTTGCCGTTGCCGGCGGCGATGGCGATGGCGCAGCTGTTGTTGTTGTTGTCCTTTTGTATCGGAATGAGCTTTGATTGTCCGCTCGGCTTGTAGTGGTTCTCTACTGGCAGGAAACACAAAAGCAGAAACTCTCAAAACTTCACAGTGTTCGGGCGTCTAAACACATCACAGATAATCTTTTAGTATTCAGTATTTTGCTCTTTAAACAACATAAAGAGGTAATTGGTCAGAAACAAAAGAGGAAAGGGATTCATTTTGTAGATAATATAACTATCTGTTCCTTTATAGAGTCAAAATCCAGTAGATGAAAAGGAAATGAAGCCTCTAATAACCTCAGCAATATTGATGAACCCAGTTTCTTCTCATATATTCCTGAATACATTAGCAGCAGCCCTCCCAATTATGATCCACTGTTTACTCACAAAAAACATACAACCCAGAGCTGTGCAAGCGCAGCGCCCGCTCTCTCCCCGCTAAGCCTTTCGCTGTTGATTTTGGGGACAGAGACGGCGAATGAGAGCAGAGAAATTGAAAAAGGGAGGCGTGTGAGGGTGCTCCGATTCGGGAGCCATAATATCCTCAGGAGGAGAAGCCGAGGCACGGCGCATGTGACACGTCCGCCGAGACGAGGAGGCGAACGGGGAGGAGGAGGAAGAGGAGGAGGGGAGGGAAGGGAAGGGGGGGGGGGGGGTGGTAGTTAATAACTCAGCAGAGCTCCTCTCCCGATTATTCGTGAAGCGCTGTCAGAAGCGATTGAGGACACGAGGGGTGTGAGGGGTGTGAGAGGAGGGGAGGGAGGGGGAGGGGGGGCGGAGAGCGGAGAGCGTCTGGTCTATCAGAGATTCGCCTCAGCAGCAGCTCTCATCACTTCCTCTCTCTCTCTCTCTCCCACTGCAGACCTGAAACAGCATGCAGACCGAGACTAGACACCAGATTGACCCAGAACAGGACCTGAATACGAGCCTCGTTCAGAAAGGCAATCTGTAACAATGCTGGATTCATCTTTTCTGTTTCCTGTTAGAGGAGAAGATTCATGTCGACTCTGTTCAAACATGATGGGGCTTATAGATCAAACTGCAGATCGTCCTCACAACACACATCATCAGGAGTTTGCTCAAACACCTAAAATGACCATGTTCACATTTAACCCTTTATTGGGCAAATAATTATATTTGGTAACTTCTGTAAATATCCCAAAATATCTAATTCCTTCCTTCCTTCCTTCCTTCCTTCTTTCCTTCCTTCCTTTCTTCCTTTTTTCCTTCCTTCCTTCCTTTCTTTCCGTCCTTCCTTCCTTCCTTCCTTCTTTCCTTCCTTCCTTTCTTTCCTTCCTTCCTTCCTTTCCTTCCTCCCTGCCTTCTTTCTTCCCTCCCTCCCTCCTTCTCTCCTCCTTCCTTCTTTCCTTCCTCCGTCCTTCTTTCCTTCCTTTCCTTCCATCTGTTCTTCCTCCCTCCCTCCTTCTCTCCTCCCTTCCTTCTTTCCTTCCTCCATCCCCTTTCTTCTTCCTTCCTTCCTTCCTTCCTTCCTTCCTTCCTTCCTTCCTTCCTTCTTTCCTTCCTTCCTTTCTTCTTCTTTCCTTTCTTTCCTTCCTTCCTTTCCTTCCTCCCTGCCTTCTTTCTTCCCTCCCTCCCTCCTTCTCTCCTCCCTTCCTTCTTTCCTTCCTCCCTCCTTCTCTCTTCCCTTCCTTCTTTCCTTCCTCCGTCCTTCTTTCCTTCCTTTCCTTCCATCTGTTCTTCCTCCCTCCCTCCTTCTCTCCTCCCTTCCTTCTTTCCTTCCTCCATCCCCCTTTCTTCTTCCTTCCTTCCTTCCTTCTCTCTTTCTCCCCCCCCTACCTTCCTTCCTTCCTTTACTTCCTCCGTCCTTCCTTCCTTCCCTCCCTCCCTTCCTTCCTTCCTTCCCCCCTTCCTTTCAATGAGCGTCCTATAAAGGGTTAAGAGGACGTATTGCTCCTATTGTTTCTTCTTTCTTTATAAAGCAGATCTAGGTGCTGTGTAAATACTGTTAGGGTAGAAACGAGCTGCTTGGACGTCTGTAAGGTTGTGATTAGCTCTATAGATCTGATCGGCTATATCAAATCGGCTTATTATTAATTATTATTAATATTTAGCATTTTATGTAATTAGTGAGATCGGCTGTAATGTCTTAATTCACCGATCCGATCGATGTCGTCATGTTGAAACTTTCTGCAGATGCTCCCGTTGCATAGATTGCAGATGGCTTGTGTTTTATCGGAGGGAGGAAGGAGGGAAGGGAGGGAGGGAGGAAGGAAGGGAGAAAGGAAGAAAGGACGGAAAGGAGGGGAGGAAGAAGGAAGGAAAGGAGGGAGGATGAAGGAGGGAAGGAAGGAAGGAAAGAAGGGAAGGAGGAAGGTAGGGGGAGGAAAGAAACAGAGAAGGAGGGAGGGAGGAAAGGAAAGGAAGGGAAGGGAGGAAGGAGGTAAGGAAGGAAGGAAGGAGGGAAGGAAGGGAGGAAGAAGGAAGGAAGGAGGGAAGAAGGAAGGAAGGAGGGAAGATGGCTTGTGTGATTGGCCGAGGCATGTGTCACTCAGAAAACAGTCAGCCAACAGATGGGCTGGATCCATGGCTTATACAGCTGGAACAAGGTACTTTTTTACCATAAAAACCAACAACAAAATGAAGATATTAAACTGTAAAATGGGTATAATATAACTTCTTTAAAGAGTGAACGCTCATGGTTGTGTGAAATAGCTGCAAAGGTTCATCAATTAATCAATTAGTCCACGGAAAGAAAAATAAATAGAAGTAATTATGATAATCAGTCAGTGTTCAAGAATAAAGGCCAAACATTTGTCTTAACCCTCCTGTTGTCCTCAGGTCAAGGAAGGAAGGAAGGAAGGACAAGAGGAAGGAAGGAAAGAGGAAGGAATTTAGGAGAGAAGGAAGGAAGGAAAGGAGTAAGGAGGGAGGGAGGGGAGGAAAGGAGGAAGGAAGGAAAGGAGTAAGGATGAAAAGAGGAAGGAATTTAGGAGAGAAGGAAGGAAGTTTTAAGTATTAAGGAGGGAGGGAGGAAAGGGCGAAGGAAGGAAGGAAGGAAGGAAAGAAGGAATGAAGGAAGGAAGGAAAGGAGTAAGGAGGGAGGGAGGGAGGAAAGGAGGAAGGAAGGAAAGGAGTAAGGATGAAAAGAGGAAGGAAAGGCGTAAGGAAGGAAGGAAGGGACGGAAGGAAGGAAAGGAGTAAGGAGGGAGGGAGGGAGGAAAGGAGGAAGGATGAAAGGAAGGAGTAAGGAGTGAGGAGGGAAGGAGGGAGGAAAGGGCGAAGGAAGGAAAGGAGTAAGGAGGGAGGGAGGAAAGGAAGGAAGGAAGGAAGGAAGGAAGGAAGAAGTAAGGAGGGAGGAAAGGGCGAAGGAAGGAAGGAAGGAAGGAGTAAGGAGGGAGGGAGGGAGGGAGGGAGGGAGGGAGGGAGGGAGGAAGGAAGGAAAGGAGTAAGGAGAGATAGAGGGAGGAAAGGAGGAAGGAAGCAAGGAAGGATAGAAGAAGGAGGAGGGGGGCAAAGAAAGAAGGGTGGAGGGGAAGAAGGAAGAAGGAAGAAGGAATGAAAAATTAAAGAAAGAGGGAAGAAGGAAGGAAAGAAGGAACAGTCAAAAGGGAGATGGGGTCAATTTGACCCGGGAGGACGACAGGAGGGATCACCATGGAGACGACGGTAGGAAACTAACTGTGAGCTCTTCTCCACAGTTTCCTGATATGTTGCCGACCAACTGACTGATCGATTAATACAGGAAGTAATGAGCGGATCAATAATGGAACTCATCATTAGTTGCAGCTCTAATTACAGCCATTGTTCACTCGGCCACATGAGGTCAGTTTCAGCCGTCGTTAACGTTAATCCATCGTTAACGTTAATCCATCGTTAACGTTAATCCAGAGTCCTCTAATTTTCTTCTTCTGCAGATTTTGAACCGTGTGAATAACGCTGATCCTGCATCTGCTATAAATTATACATGGCAACACTCTAAATATCTTATATAACGTCTTTATTTTAATATGTGTCTGTTGTTCATGTTCAAAATGTTTGGTTTGTTTTCTTTCTTTCTTCCTTTCCTTCCTTCTGTCCTTCCTTGCTTCCTCCCTCCTTCTCTCTTTCTTTATGAAGTGACTGGACAAATTGAAGTGTTTGAATGTAAATGGGTAGTGGCTGGTTCTTTCTTTCCTTCTTTTTTTCCTTCTTCCTTTCTTTCTTTTACTTTATTTATTTCCTTCCTTCTTTCTTTCTTTCTTTCTTTCTTTCTTTATTTCCTTCTTTCTTTCTTTGTTTCCTTCTTTCTTTCTTTCCTTCCTTCTTCCTTCCTTTCTCTCTTTCTTTCTTTCTTTCTTTCTTTCTTTCTTCTTTCTTTCTTTCTTTCTTTCTCTCTTTCTTTCTTTCTTTCTTTCTTTCTTTCTTTCTTTCTTTCTTTCTTTCTTTCTTTTCTTTCTTTCTTTCCTCCCTCCTCCTACCTTCCTTCCCTCCTCCTTTCCTTCCTTCCTTCATTCCTTCCTCCCTCCCTCCCTCCTTCTCTCTTTCATTCCTCCCCCCTTCCTTCCTTCCTTCCCTCCTCCTTTCCTTCCTTCCTTCCTTCTTTCCTCCCCCCCTCCTTCTCTCTTTCATTCCTCCCCCATACCTTCCTTATTTCCTCCATCATTCCTTCCTTCCTTTCCTTTCCTCCTTTCCTTCCTCCCTTCCTTCCTTGACTCGAGGACAACAGGAGGGTTAATATTGATTTTCTGTCATTGACACATCATGCATATTAAAACTCTAATAAAATCAGTGTTGGCTGTGTTTGGAAATTCAACCTTTCCTTTCCTGAATGTGTCTCTGACCTAATTGCTTTCATGTATGTGTGTAATGTAATCAGCACACCGGCCCGTTGGGACTCTTTGTAATCAGCTAAGTGAACATGGGCGTCACCTGGTCGGGGGTGTTAGGGGCTGCAGCTTTGAGACACTACGAAAGACGACAGACAGTGTTGTAATTTTATATAAATGGATGAACAGAGCGGAGATTCAGACTCTGATGATTAACAGTCAACCCTTTGGTTTATGACCTTTGGCATTAATTCATAATCTACTCAAACTCAGTTCTGGATGCCAAAATATAATCAATCTTTGTCTGATTACTTTGTTTTTTGGCACCTGAAGGAAAGGAAACGCAGAAGAAGAAGAAGAACATCAACCAGGAAAGTAGTAAGGACGAAAAGAGGAAGGAATTTAGGAGAGAAGGAAGGAAGGAAGTATTAAGGAGGGAGGGAGGGAGGAAAGAAGGAAGGAAGGAAGAAGAAAGGAGTAAGGAGGGATGGAGGGAAGGAAGGAAGGAAGGAAGGAAGGAAGGAAGGAAAGGAGTGAGGATGAAAAGAGGAAGGAATTTAGGAGAGAAGGAAGGAAGGAAGGAAGGAAAGGAGTAAGGACTAAAAGAGGAAGGAATTTAGGAGAGAAGGAAGGAAGGAAGGAAGTATTAAGGAGGAGGGAGGGGAGGGAGGGAGGAAGGAAGAAAGAAAGGAGTAAGGAGGGATGGAGGGAAGGAAGGAAGGAAGGAAGGAAGGAAGGAAAGAAGGAAGGAAGGAAGGAAAGGAGTAAGGATGAAAAGAGGAAGGAATTTAGGAGAGAAGGAAGGAAGGAAGGAAGTTTTAAGGAGGAGGGAGGGAGGGAGGGAGGAAGGAAGAAAGAAAGGAATAAGGAGGGACGGAGGGAAGGAAGGAAGGTATGAAGGAAGGAAGGAAGGAAGGAAGGAAGGAAAGGAGTAAGGATGAAAAGAGGAAGGAATTTAGGAGAGAAGGAAGGAAGGAAGTATTAAGGAGGGAGGGAGGGAGGGAGGGAGGAAGGAAGAAAGAAAGGAGTAAGGAGGGATTGAGGGAAGGAAGGAAGGAAGGAAGGAAAGGAGTAAGGATGAAAAGAGGAAGGAATTTAGGAGAGAAGGAAGGAAGGAAGGAAGTATTAAGGAGGGAGGGAGGGAGGGAGGAAGGAAGAAAGAAAGGAATAAGGAGGACGGAGGGAAGGAAGGAAGGTATGAAGGAAGGAAGGAAGGAAGGAAGGAAAGGAGTAAGGATGAAAAGAGGAAGGAATTTAGGAGAGAAGGAAGGAAGGAAGTATTAAGGAGGGAGGGAGGGAGGGAGGGAGGAAGGAAGAAAGAAAGGAGTAAGGAGGGATTGAGGGAAGGAAGGAAGGAAGGAAGGAAAGGAGTAAGGATGAAAAGAGGAAGGAATTTAGGAGAGAAGGAAGGAAGGAAGGAAGTATTAAGGAGGGAGGGAGGGAGGGAGGAAGGAAGAAAGAAAGGAGTAAGGAGGGATGGAGGGAAGAAGGAAGGAAGGAAGGAAGGAAGGAAGGAAGGAAGGAAGGAAGGAAAGGAGTAAGGATGAAAAGAGGAAGGAATTTAGGAGAGAAGGAAGGAAGGAAGGAAGGAAAGAAGGAAGGAAGGAAGGAAGGAAGGAAGGAAGGAAGGAAGGAAGGAAGGAAGGAAAGGAGTAAGGATGAAAAGAGGAAGGAATTTAGGAGAGAAGGAAGGAAGGAAAGAAGGAAGGAAAGGAGTAAGGACGAAAAGAGGAAGGAATTGTTTGTTTGTTTATGGTATTGTTTCCTTCTTTCTTCCTTTCTTTCTTTCTTTCTTTCTTACTTTCCTTCCTTCCTTTCCTTCCTTCCTTCTTCCTTCCAAGACCTGCTTGTTTTAGGCACAGAATAAAAGGGAAATTCCACCAACTTATATAAATAGTAAGTTACTCGTCATGAAGAGTCAAGTCTGTGAGAACAGCTGCATGATGTCCTCTGTGGCTCTGGAGGAGCTTTCTCAAGTCTGTCCGTCAGTCTCAGATGGGCTTGAGGCTTGAGGCTTCATTTTTTATAGAGAAAGCTGCATTAAAAACTAATGACGTCAGTGCTTACTAGGCAGAAAGAGTTTGATGAATGATGCTGTTGAGTTGCATTGTGGGAAATGTAGGATTCAGGGTTTGACTGTCAAGGTTCCTCAGCTTTATGGAAGTAATTGAATCATTTTAACCCTTAAACAGACATCGTGCACCAGGAGATACACACTCTTCTACCCTTCGTGTTGTCCTCCCGGGTCCTTCTCTGTCCTTCCTTCCTTCCTTCCTTCCTTCCTTCCTTCCTTCCTTCCTTCCTTCCTCTGTCCTCCTTCCCTCATCTGTCCTTCCTTCCTTAGATCTAAGTTCAGCTGTTAGGTAAATGTTCCCCTCCTTCTGTCCTTTCTTCCTTCCTTCATCTGTCCTTCCTTTCTTTCTTCCTTCCTCCTCCCTCCCTCCCTCCCTCCCTCATTTCCTCCCTCCTTTCCTTCCTTCTTCCTTTCCTTCCTTCTTCCCTCCTTTCCTTCCTACCTTCCTTCCTTCCTCCCTCCTTCCTTTCCTTCCTTCTTCCTCCCTTGCTTCCCTTCCTTCCTCCTTTCCTTCCTTCTTCCCTCCTTTCCTTCCTTTCCTTCCTTCTTCCCTCCTTTCCTTCCTTCTTCCTTCCTTCCTTCCTTCCTTACTTTAGGTTCAAGTGACATAACTAGTAAGGATTTTTTTACATCTAATTTTCCACTCCTGCCTGTTTAAGGGTTAATATCTACTAAATGAAACATAAAAAACATTTAAAGTGACAGGAAACAGCAAACTCACTCTGCTGACGATTCTGCTGCTCCTCCTCTTCCTCGTCATCCTCCTCTTGCTCGTCATCCTCTGCCTCATCATCTTGCTCTTCCTCATCGTCACCGTCGCCATCGCCATCGTCCACTTCCTCCTCCTCCTCATCCATCCCCACTTCCATCTCGGCCCGCTCTCCTCCCATCACAGCGCCCGCTCTTCCCACTTCCACCTCCTCCTCTTCTTCCTCTTCCTCCTCCTCCTCTTCCTCGTCCTCATCCCTGCTCCTCGTTGTCTTCCGAGAACTCGTCCTCGACGTCTCCGTCCTCTTCCTCGTCTCCTCTATCCCTTCCTCTTCCTCCTCGTCCTCCTCTATTACCTCCCCTTGCTCCTTCCCCCTCTACCCCGCCTCCATGGCTTCGTTATCGTAGTTGGTGTAGGAGTCAGCGCCCTCTTCCTCCTCCTCCTCATCCTCCTCACCCGGGCAGGAGGTGAGGAAGGGCCTCCTCTTGGGAGCCGGCTCCAGCGGCTGTTTTTCCAGAGCCTTCCTCTTCTTGGCCAGCGGCAGCCGTAGACACTGAGGTGAGACAGAAAGCACAACATAAAGATCAGCGGCCATCTTTATTTGTTTCTTTGATCATTTTTGCATTTTTATATCAAACTTTATAAATATTCCTCCAGATTCCAGGTGCAGATTTTGGCCCTTACTCGCACCCTTCTGCCCCTTAACTGGAGCTGACTCTCCTCCCAAAACCCAGTTCACACCCTCAAAGCGGAGCCAAATTGCTCACATTTGATCCCACGGAGCCAGAACGCGGCTGAGCGTGCCAACACGCAGCCGTAATCAGCTGAACTTGGCTGGCCTCTCGGAGCTAGCGAGTGGTTGATGTTGACGAAAGATCACAGCGTATGGAATAAACATGAGCTCCACCTCGGCTCGGGTTGAAGTCAAGTTTTATGTTTCATTTTTCCCATAATCACTATATATTTATTTAAGGAACATGTCAGCCAAATGGGACCTGTTAAACTCTGATATATTGATCTATTCTGATCTATCAAAGTTGAAATTGCACTTTTTTTTGGGAGTTTGTGCACAACCCAGGTAGCATAAGAAGTAGACGTAGATCTCTTTAGGTAGTGATGCAGCTTTCTTCTGGCCCACACAAAATTTATGTGAGCCTTAAAATAGTATAAAATAAAGTGAAAATAGTGTATAATAGTCAATATGGCCCAAATATCACTTTTTAGGTATAGAGACGCAGCTCTCAGGTATGTTGCATATGGCATTGACTATGCTCGATTCTGTTTTACATACATTATGCACCAAACTAATGATACTAATGCACTATTTTGGCAGTTTAAGCACAACCCAAGTAGCATAAAGAAGTAGAAGTAGACCACTTTTATGGCAATGATGTGGCCTGAAATGGCTCAAATATTCCTTTTTAGGTAAAGATACGGTGCTCTCAGGTATGTTGCATATAGCATTGACTATGCTCGATGCTGTAATTATTGCTCTATTCTGATTTGCATACATTATGCACCAAGCTAATGATGCTAATGCACTATTTTGGCAATTTAAACACAATCAAGCTAGCATAAAGAAGTAGACGTAGACCACTTTAAGTAGTGATTGCAGCTTTCTTCTGGCCCACAAGAAATTGATGTGAACCTTAAAATATCCTAAGTGTAAAATAGTCAATATGGTCCAAATATCTTATTTTAGTACATTATCCACCAAACTAATGATGCTAATGTTGAAATTCCACAACCCAGGTAGCATAAAAACACTTTAGCACGGACAAAATGAGTCTGAAATGGCCCAAATATTCCTTCTCATATATATGTTGCATATAGCATTGATTATGCTGCAG
>JAJDFG010001699.1:0-29113 GCA_021039105.1 Scomber colias
CTCCTATAAAAACCTGTGCTGAGGTTAGTAGTTGTTAGCTTTGATCAAACAGACTATGGTGGGTGAGCTTTTTAACCCCCGTAGCATCACTGAGGGTGCTGCCCCCTTCCTTCCTTCCTTTCCTTCCTTCCTCCCTCCTTTCCTTTCCACTGAGGGTGCTGCTCCAGGCTGCACCCTACACTGATAAGACCCACACTGAGGTTAAACCCCTGGGAAGAAGCTGAGAGGTAAGCTTCCTTCCTCCCTCCCCTCCCTCCCTCCCTCCTTCTTTTTCTTTCCTCCTTCATTCCTTCCTCCCTCCCTCCTTCCTTCTTTCCTCCCTTCCTTCATCCCTTCCTCTCCTTCCTTTTTTCCTTCCTCCCTTCCATCATCCTTCCTCCCTCCTTTCCTTCCTTTTTCCTTTCCTCCCTTCCATTCATCCTTCCTCCCTCCTTTCCCTTCCTTCTTCCTTCCTCCCTTCTATCATCCTTCCTCCCTCCTTTCCTTCCTTCTTCCTTCCTCCCTTCTATCATCCTTCCTCCCTCCTTTCCTTCCTTCTTCCTCCCTTCCATCCTTCCCTCCCTCCCTCCCTCCTCCTCCCTTTCTTCATCAGAGAGACGTCTCTAAGCGTCTCACTGCTGCCCAATCATCATGTGAAGCGTGCTCACTAATCCAGTTGTCAGTTTTGGAAAGTTACAGAAGTCGTCTGATGCAACTCTGGCTAAATATGACGTGTAGAGCGAGAGAGCGAGCAGGTTTGTGACGCTGTACAACCACCAGACAAACACACTGAGGCCTTTACTAACACGTCAGGAATGCCTTCTTTAAAAGAGCTGAATGTTGGAGCTGTCGGAAGGAGGGAGGAAGGATGGAAGGTAGGAAGGAAAGGAGGGAAGAAGGACGGAAAGGAGGGAAGAAGGAAGGAAAGGAGGGAAGAAGGGAAGGAAAGGAGGAAGAAGGAAGGAAAGGAAGGAGGGAGGAAGGAAGGAAGGAAGAAAGAAAGAAAGAAAGGAAGGACAGATGAAGGAAGGAAGAAGGAAGGACAGATGAAGGAAGGAAGAAAGGACAGAAGGAAGGGAACATTTACCCTAACAGCTCAACTTAGATCTGAGGAAGGAAGGAAGGAAGGAAGGAAAGGAGGGAAGAAGGAAGGAAAGGAGGGAAGAAGGGAAGGAAAGGAGGAAGGAAAGGAGGAAGAAGGAAGGAAAGGAAGGAGGGAGGAAGAAGGATGGAAAGGAGGGAGGAAGGAAGGAAGGAAGGGAGGAGGGAGGGAGGGAGGGAGGGAAGGAAGGAATGAAGGAAGAAAGAAAGGAAGGACAGATGAAGGAAGAAAGAAAGGAAGGACAGATGAAGGAAGGAAGAAGGAAGGGAAGGACAGATGAAGGAAGGAAGAAAGGACAGGAGGAGGGAACATTTATCCTAACAGCTCAACTTAGATCTGAGGAAGGAAGGAAGGAAGGAAGGAAGGAAGGGACAGAGGAAGGACCCGGGAGGACAACAGGAAGTTTAAAGAGTCTGTATCTCCTGGTGCACGTTGTCTGTTTAAGGGTTTAAAGAGCTGAATGTTGGAGCTGTCGGCTTTCTGACTCACCTCTCACACTCTGTTTTCAATCCATAATTGTAGCTGTAAATCAATACTGGTGCAGAGTTTGTTTCTGCTTGTTTGAAGATATCAGTCTTTCAAACTGAATTCGGCTGTTTGCTGAGCTTTCAACAGTTTCACTGGTAACAAATTCATATTTTGAAGTACGCAGGATGAGATTATCTACAGTCAATCGATGACGAGAATAAAGTAGGACAAAATGTTTTATGGCTGTTTTTGACATTTTGCTCATGAGACTGTAAACAAGATTTATTAATGTTTTTCTCATATAAACAGTGAACGCTGCACACTTTTTGACATGTTAAGGGATTTCATTACTCAAAGTGAAGTCTCTCTGTGGCAGAGACTCATCACATTAGTATTCTGCGCTGTCTGTCAGAGGAATGATGACGATTGGTTCACTTCCAATTCTGGCCCTCCACTTTCTTTGGCAGACTCGATGTGGAAATGGAAAGAACTTGTTCCATTCAAAAATTGGATTTTTTGATATATGTGACAGCCACTGAAAATAAAGCTCACTTTGAGTTTAACCTTTCCATTCAATAGTATATTAAAGCGTGTCAACACTGTGTTTTTTATGATACCAAACACCGAAATCTGGTCTTACTTGGTCTTAAAATGGATTTGAAGCTTTTTGGCAGTCAGCCTTCGGAGCAGACATCCAAAAATAAAGCTGCAAAAAAAAAAAACATTTTTTCAGAGGACATAAACCAACATTTTACACCTTTACAGAATAATCACCACTGATATAAATATTATATCAAGTAAATTATGTTCAGCCTCTGGTTTTATTTTCAGTGGAACAGCTCCAGTTTATATTTGAGACACTTCTTCATGCAAACGTCAGAAGAATAGAAACACAGAGGCCAATAAAGGATAAGTTCACATCTATCTCAAAACTATACTTATATGTTCTTATCAAATACCAAAGTTCCCCTTGCTGTGTTCACAGACAGTGTTTTCTTGCTGGGGAGTGGAGAAGTAATTACACCTTATCTGATACACATGTGGGTCTGACAGTAGAGTTTTTAGACAGACGTGAGAATATGTGATCTTATCCTTTAATTAGCTGCTTTTTGTGAGTGTTTTAATTGTAAATGTGTGTTTTTTTTAAAAGATACCTGCTTGACCATGAAGCCTATAAATGTGTTCAGCCCACACACGTCTGTATAAATTTGAGTTTTGTTGATTTTTTATGCTGAAATCTCCTCCTCATTGTCTTCATAGGATTTTATTTAAAATACATAATTCACATAATCAATTGTCTAAATCAATTTAAAGACACTTCCAGGCAGATGTGTTTGTAATAAGAGTTTTTTCTGATCATTTAATTCTGTTCACCAGGCAGTGTTGAGATTTTTTTTTTTTTTTTTTTTCATGCCCTGACTCGATTTTAATAACCCTTAAACAGACAACGTGCACCAGGAGATACAGACTCTTTAAACCTTTGTTCCTTCCTTCCTTCCTTCATCTGTCCTTCCTTCCTTCCTTCCTTCCTTCCTCAGATGTAAGTTGAGCTGTTAGGGTAAATGTTCCCTCCTTCTGTCCTTTCTTCCTTCCTTCATCTGTCCTTCCTTTCTTCTTCCTTCATTCATCTGTCCTTCCTTTCTTTTCTTCCTTCCTCCCTCCCTCCCTCCCTCCCTCCCTCCCTCCCTCCCTCCTCCCTTTCCTTTTCTCCTTCCTTTCCTTCCTTCTTCCTTCCCTTCCTCCCTCCTTCCTTTCCTTACTTCTTCCTCCCTTGCTTTCCTCCTTTCCTTCCTTCCTTCGTCCCTCCTTCCCTTCCCTTCCCTTCCTTCCTCCCTTCCTTCCTTTAGGTGCAAATGACATAACTAGTAAGGCCTGTTTAAGGGTTAAGACATGTGACAAACTCCAACCATGAGGTTTTTAAATCAGACTAAAGAAATACTCTAAAACATATAATGAAACTATATTTCTAGTTGCTCTTTGAACTACTTTTGAAGCAGTCAGTATTCTGTTTCTGTGTGTAACAGGCTTTATAAACATATTTGGTTTATAAGGTGAAGTGTAATTCACTCTGGTTGCCATGTGGGGGGCAAGCAGTGGACTGCACCTGTATAATATTCCCATCAGCAGGTCTGAGTTAGAAAAATGGCCTAGAGCAGAGGAGTCAAACTCATTTTCATTCAAGGGGCCACATACAGACCAATCTGATCTCATGTGGGCCGGATCATTAAAGAGATGGAAGGAAGGAAGGAAGGAAGGAAGGAAGGAAGGAAGGAAGGAAGGAAGGAAATAAGAAGGGAAGGAAGGAAAGACAGGCAAAAGGGAAGGAGGGAAGAAAGGTAGGAAAGACAGACAGTGAAGGACGGACAGACAGAAGGAAGGGATGGAGGAAAGAAGGAGGGACAGACCAGAAAGGAGGGAGGAAGGAAAGGAAGGAAGGAAGAGAAAGGGAGGAAGGACAGACAGAAGGGAGGGAGGAAGGAAGGAAGGCAGGAAGGAAGGAAGAAAGGGAGGAAGGACAGACAGAAGGGAGGGGAGGGAGGGGAGGAAGGGAAGGAAGAACAGAAGGAAGAAAGGGAGGAAGGACAGACAGTGAAGGACGGACAGACAGACAGACGGAAGGAAGGAAAAGGAAGGAAGGAAGAAAGGGAGGAAGGACAGACAGAAGGGAGGGAGGGAGGGAGGAAGGAAGGAAGAACAGAAGGAAGAAAGGGAGGAAGGACAGACAGTGAAGGACGGACAGACAGACAGACGGAAGGAAGGAAAGAAGGAGGGACAGACAGAAAGGAGGGAGGAAGGAAGGAAGAACAGAAGGAAGAAAGGGAGGAAGGACAGACAGAAGGGAGGGAGGGAGGAAGGAAGGAAGGCAGGAAGGAAGGAAGAACAGAAGGAAGAAAGGGAGGAAGGACAGACAGAAGGGAGGGAGGGAGGAAGGAAGGAAGGAAGAACAGAAGGAAGAAAGGGAGGAAGGACAGACAGAAGGGAGGGAGGAAGGAAGGAAGGCAGGAAGGAAGGAAGAAAGGGAGGAAGGACAGACAGAAGGGAGGGAGGGAGGAAGGAAGGAAGGCAGGAAGGAAGGAAGAACAGAAGGAAGAAAGGGAGGAAGGACAGACAGAAGGGAGGGAGGAAGGAAGGAAGGCAGGAAGGAAGGAAGAACAGAAGGAAGAAAGGGAGGAAGGACAGACAGAAGGGAGGGAGGAAGGAAGGAAGGAAGGAAGGAAGAACAGAAGGAAGAAAGGAAGGAAGGACAGAAGGAAGAAAGAAAGGAAGGAACAAAGAAAGGGAAAAAGGGAAGGTAGGAAGGAAGGACAAGAACACAGGATGGCAAGTGGGCCGGATCACACCCTTTGGCGGGCCGTGCCTGGCCCACGGGCCGCGTCTTTGACACCCCTGGCCTAGAGTATAATATCACCTTCAATCACCGATCAACTCTCACAGCCCATCAAACTACATAAGGTATGCACATTTTGTCTTATGGTAATTTATAAGCAGAGGTGGACAGAGTACACAGCTTCCTTACTTTAGTAAAAGTACAGATCCTACAGATTGCTAAATGTTACTCAAGTACAAGTAAAAGTACTACGGTCAGATGTCTACTTCAGTAAAAGTACTGAAGTACTTGTTTTTAAAAGTACTTGAGTATCAAGAGTACATTTTCTAAATATTGCATTACTACTGAAAGTAAAATCAAGTCATTTTCATCCGGGATGGACCTGCTGCGTCTTCTTCCATTGTTTCCTCCATGGTTTCCTTCCTTCCTTCCACCCTTCCTTCTCTCCTTACTTTCCTCCATGGTTTCCTTCCTTCCTTCCACCCTTCCTTCTCTCCTTACTTTACTCCATGGTTTCCTTCCTTCCTTCCACCCTTCCTTCTCTCCTTACTTTCCACCATGGTTTCCTTCCTTCCTTCCTTCCACCCTTCCTTCTCTCCTTACTTTCCACCATGGTTTCCTTCCTTCCTTCCTTCCACCCTTCCTTCTCTCCTTACTTTCCTCCATGGTTTCCTTCCTTCATTCCACCCTTCTTTTTCTCCTTACTTTCCTCCATGGTTTCCTTCCTTCCTTCCACCCTTCCTTCTCTCCTTACTTTCCTCCATGGTTTCCTTCCTTCCTTCCACCCTTCCTTCTCTCCAGGTACTCACGGTTATGGATGGAAATGTAGTGGAGTAAAGAGTACAATATTTGCCTCTCAAATGTACTCGAGTAAAGTACAGATCCCTCAAAAGTGTACTTAAGTACTGTACTCAAGTAAATGTACTCTGTTACTGTCCGGCTCTGTTTATAAGAAGTATAAAACCACACTAGGAAGTTAACAGACAAGAGAATAAGACACTATGCCGGTTCTGCAGGTTGAAAATGTAGTATTATAGCTCTGATAAAGCATCATCATCACATGCTCCAATAACTGTCTTTGCTTTTTCATGCAGTTTTGCAGCATCTATATATAGAGCCTATATTTTAATCATGTGTCAACTCTTGAGAACTGGTGTTTAACAAGCTCGTTAGAAATAAATGTCAGTGAGAGAAAAAAAGAGCTCATCAGACAAAAGTGCAAAGATTTAATGCAGCAAATAATGATTAATGGGAAAATGGTTGAGATGGTTGATGATTTTAACCCTCCTAGTTGTCCTAGAGTCAAGGAAGGAAGGGAGGAAGAAGGAAGGAAAAGAGGGAGGAAAGAAGAAGGAAGGAAAGGAGGGACAAAGGAAGGAAAGAAGGGAGGAAGGAAGGAAAGAAAGGGGGAAGGAAGGGAGGAAGAAGGAAGGAAAGGAGGAGGGAATGAAGGAAGGAAGGAAGAATGAAGGAAAGGAGGAAGCAAAGGAGGAAGAAGGGGGTAAGGAAGGAAGGAAGAAGGAAGGAAAGGAGGGACGAAGGAAGGAAAGAAGGGAGGAAGGAAGGAAAGAAAGGGGGAAGGAAGGGAGGAAGAAGGAAGGAAAGGAGGAGGGAATGAAGGAAAGGAGGAAGAAGGACGGAAGGAAGAAGGGAAGGAAGGAAGGAAGGAAAGAAGGAAGGAAAGGAGGGAGGAAAGGAAGGAAAGAAGGGAGGAAGGAAGGAAGGAAAGGAGGAGGGAATGAAGGAAAGGAGGAAGCAAAGGAGGAAGAAGGACAGAAGGAAGGAAAGAAGAAGGAAGGAAAGGAGGAGGAAGGAAAGAAGGGAGGAAGTAATGAAAGAAAGGAGGAAGGAAGGGAGGAAGAAGGAAGGAAAGGAGGGAGGAAGCACCTTTAAAAGGAAAGTACTGACCACATTTGAAAGAAATGTTCATGACGCCTCCGCTCGCTACGCAAGCTTAACGATTTCGGAGTGGGCCAAAATATTCTGGAAACCGTGTATGAGAGCCTCGTGGAAGGCATCCTATCTCTTAACACGATTATGTGGTACGCTAATCTGAACGTTGAGAAGAGGAACAAGCTGCAGAAAATAGTGAACATCACATCATCGCCTCCAAAATCTTCAGAGAAGCCATAAAAGCAGCTGAGTGGTGTGTTTGATGAACTCTTAAGAAGTAAAGCTGACAGAATTATTAACGGCCCTTCTCAGCCAGTGTTCAGTCTACAGTGAATCTGAACTTTTTACCCTCAGGAAGAAGTTATAGATTACAGGAAGCTGAAATATCTACGATGGATCCCTTGTCATACGTGCTGTCAAGGTAATAAATGAAACTAGGATCTGGAAGGATTATGAAGTGCATGCTGAGATGATGTCGTATGATTTCTGATGTGATATAAAGAAAGGCACATTTCCACATTGAGGACAATAGAGTATTCATATTCATATCTTTGGTTTAAGTATTTAATTGCTGTGGTGTGTTTTTATATTGCATTTATAAAGATTATTATTCCAAATATAATTCTCTTAGTGGTGCAACAAATATAAAAAACTTCTACTTCCTGTGCACGTCTTCTTCTCCTTGCTGTCAGCAGCTGTTTCAAGAACTGTCTGCTGTGAATTATTATTTGTTGTTATTACAGTCATTATATAAACTGGCAAAAAAAGGAATGTGAAAAAATAATAGTAATTTAAAAAAAGGAAGACAACTGCTTTTTTTTCCCCCCCGCACCTTCAATCAGCAGAAATGTCAGCAGACAGGTAACACATCACATCAAAGTGCTGTTTGCCTGCCTGCATCTGAAATGTCGAGCCGAACCACGAGGTGAGACCCCCTGAAAGTCACGGCCGTTGCCCGCTGTGATCTCCATAGCCGGCGGCATGCGTCACCTGTCCTGGCTGTCACGGGTAACCCTGGCACGTCGCCATGGTGACAGCCTCATTACGGTGATAACTCTGCCGGGTGGAAACATTCCCGTTATGTTGCTTGGGATGATGTGCAGTGTGCCCAGCGATGACCGGGGGACACTTCTGCAAACTTTTGACTCCTGAGCTACAGGCTGAGAGATATTTCATCCACGTACGACCTGCAGGCTACAGAGGGGGCAAAGAGGAAATGGTTACCACAGCGACAAACCACAGCAGCCTCAGCTCATAAGCTCCTGGGGTTTATCGCTATGTGGCTGATGCTTATCTAATCCACCCGGCTCTTGAGTGTCTCACACCCTCGACAGCAAAGGTCGTATGTGTCATATTTTCATACCGAAAATATTACATTAGGTTTTAAACCGAGGCTTTTTTTGTGATTGTATTTAATAAGATGATATTAGAGTAGCTTTCCGATTCAATGTGCACCACCTAAAGCAGGGGTGTCAAACATGCGGCCCGTGGGCCAGATACGGCCCGCCGAGGGGTGCGATCCGGCCCACTTTCCTTCCTGTATTCTTTTCCTTCCTTCCTTCCATCTGTCCTTCCTCCCTTCCCTTTATTCATTCCTTCCTCCCATCTGTCCTTCTCCCTTTCTTTATTCCATCTGTCCTTCTTACTTTCCTTTTTTCCTTTCTTCGTTCCTTTCTTCCTTCCTTCCTTCCATCTGTCCTTCCTCCCTTTCTTCCTTCTGTCCTTCCATCTGTCCTTCCTACCTTCCTTTTTTCCTTTCTTCCTTCTGTCCTTACTTCCTTCAATCTGTCCTTCCTACCTTTCTTAGTTCCTTTCTTCCTTCCATCTGTCCTTACTCCCTTTCTTCCTTCTGTCCTTCCTTCCATCTGTCTTTCCTCCCTTCCTTTCGTCCATCTGTCTGTCTCTCCTACCTTTCTTCCCTCTTTCCTTTTGTCTGTCTTTCCTTCCTTCCCTTCTTATTTCCTTCCTTCCTTCCTTCCTTCCTTCCCTCCATCTTTTTAATGATCCGGCCCACAGCAGGTCAAACTGGTCTGTATGTGGCCCTCGAATGAAAATGAGTTTGACACCTCTGACCTAAAGGGAAGTAAGAAGGTATGCATGAGGCCAAATGAGATTACCATTATATAGGTTGACTGATTTCTTGGTGCTAAATGTTCAAACTGTAATTTTGGGTGTGTTTAGGATCACTGACACGGATAGGTGACTATTACTACTACAGGTTTTCTTATCTGATGGTCAAGTGCCTGAAAAAGCTTGTTCTTAATTGCAATTCATGGATGTTGAATTTAATGACAACTGTTTGACAAGTGTTTAAGCTAAGAGCGTTTTTTAGCTTCCAGGTTTGCCTCCATGTTGTTTGGCCCACTAGATGTTATATAGACTTTATATTACGACTAAGTCACAAACTTTAAAGGACATCTATTATCCTTTTCCTTATTTTCAGTCATATATCTAATGTTACGATGTCAGATGTTCACATTTAACACATTAAACATACAGTAGCTTAAGTCATGGGTGTCAAACTCATCTTCATTCAAGGGCCACATACTGCCCAATTTAATCTCACGTGGGCCGGATCATTAAAAAGATGGAAGGAAGGAAGGAAGGCAGGAAGGAAGGAAGGAAGGAAGGAAGGAAGGAAGAAAAAGACATGAAAGAAGGAAGGAAGGAAGCAAGGAAGGAAGGAAAAGAAGACATGAGAGAAGGAAGGAAGGAAGGACAGATGGAAGGAAAGAAGGAAAGCAGGAAGGAAGAAAAAGACATGAAAGAAAGAAAGAAGGAAGGACAGATGGAAGGAAAGAAGGAAAGAAGGAAAGAAGAAAAAGAAGACAGAAAGGAAGGAAGGGAAGATGGAAGGAAGGGAGGAATAAGGAAAGTGGGCCGGATTGGACCCCTCGGCGGGCCGGATCTGGCCCACGGGCCGCATGTTTGACACCCCTGGCTTAAGTGTTAAAATAAAAAGGCAAACACATACTGTATAGAAATAGCATCAAAGCTTCGGATAGCTCTGAATACTTGGTTTTGGTTTCCAGTGTCTTGATGTAAACTCTCTAACATTATGGGGTTTTTCCATTGTGTGTTTCGGAGGAAGTCAAGCCGAGCCATGACTCGAGTCGAGCTGGCACGCTGTGAGTGTATTTTCCATTACACAGCACGGAAAAGTAAAATAAGTTGTTTACCTGTTGGAGGTGTTCTGGTCGTTAGCAGCTTCATCAAACATCATTATCACTGTGCCTGTTTCTGCTTGTACTATTCCTCCCTGCTTTATTTCTAATCAGGTGGGGAGTTCCTGTCCTCTGAAAAGAAGCCAATGCGGAAGTAACTTAGAGCTGCATTCTATCAAAAGGCCACCAGGGGGCGACCGTCTCTATACAAGTCAATGGAGAATTCACCAACTTCTCACTTGATTTCTAACCTCAGTAAACGTTTTCAAAATGTGTTTATGGTCTCAATCGCTAGTTTAAAGCCTTCTTCAATGCAGTATGATGTTCATTTGGGACATTTTGGCCTCCCTGATTTTATATGTGATGATAAAGCAGGGTATGCATTAGGGCGTGGCTACGTCCTGATTGACAGGTTGATTGACCAATGTCCTCGAGATCCACCCCTCGTAACCATAGCAACCTCCCCGCTCCGCCCATGGCTCCGCCTCATGCCCATATAAGTAGAATCCGTGTTTATTTTTCCCAGCATGCACCTGAAATTTTCAAGATGGCGCTGCCTAGATTAGAAACTATTGGCTTCCGAGCAGCAGTCCACAAACCAATGGGTGACGTCACAGATGTTACGTCTGTTTCTTATATACAGTCTGTGTTTCTAATGCCCCTCGGCAGGCTTCCAGAAAGTTGGCCAATCTGAACAGAAACAGCCTGTTAGAGACGGAGGCTGAACTGAGGGGCTGCATAAAGGCCCAGTATAAAATAAATAAGAAGTGTTTTTGAACTGTGAATCATGCAAAAAGTTAGTCATGCAAAGTCCCGGAATAAAAAAATGTAGAGCTGGAAATGAGCATAATAGGTCATCATTTGCATGTGATTGCTGAAAGCTGAAATTGATTGCGCTGCATTTATGGAAAATTGAAATTCTACCAAGACTAACAAAGACAACTATTTCCTCAAAAAAAAAAAAAGAGCAGTGCTTCCAGGAGCAGGGATTGACCCACCACAACCTTGTAATCTCATAGGGAAGCTGACCATGAGAACAGTGCTTCAATCACTCAGGCAGCAGACCAGCTCTGACATGCAGAGAAAACATTCCCATTCTGTTGAGGAGAGATTGATTTACATGAAGCTAAATGTTGAAGCCCAGATATTTGTGCATCATTAATGGCATCAGGGTTAGCTGATAAGAGTGTGTAATATGTGTACACAGTGTTTTTAAGTGTTTTAAGGAAGAGAGATCACTAAAAAGGATAAAGGGAAGGTAGGAAGGACAGATGGAAGGAAGGAAGGACAGAAGGAAGAAAGGAAAAAAGGAAGGTAGGAAGGACAGATGGAAGGAAGGAAGGAAAGACAGGCAAACAGGAAGGAGGGAAGAAAGGTAGGAAAGACAAACAGTGAAGGACAGACAGACAGATGGACGGAAGGAAGGGAGGAAGGACAGATGGAAGAAAGGGAGTAAGGACAGATGGAAGGAACGAAGGAACCAAGAAAGGTAGGAAGGACAGATGGAAGGAAGGAAGGACAGAAGGAAGAAAGGAAAAAAAGAAGGTAGGAAGGACAGATGGAAGGAAGGAAGGAACAATAAAGGATAAAAGGAAAGGAGGAAGGACAGATGGAAGGAAGGACAAAAGGAAGAAAGGACAGATGGAAGAAAGGGAGTAAGGACAGATGGAAGGAACGAAGGAACCAAGAAAGGTAGGAAGGACAGATGGAAGGAAGGAAGGACAGAAGGAAGAAAGGAAAAAAGGAAGGTAGGAAGGACAGATGGAAGGACGGAAGGAACAATAAAGGATAAAAGGAAAGGAGGAAGGACAGATGGAAGGAAGGACAAAAGGAAGAAAGGGAGTAAGGATAGATGGAAGGAACGAAGGAACCAAGAAAAGGTAGGAAGGACGGAAGGAAAAGACAAAAGACAAAAAGACAAGAAGGAAGTAAGGAAGAATGGAAGGAAGGACAGATGGAAGGAAGGAAAAGAGGAAGAAGGAAACTGGGCCGGATTGGACCTCTCGGCTGGCCGGTTCTGGCCCACGGGCCGCATGTTTGACACCCCTGCTCTATAACTTTAAGAAACAGGTGGGACCATCTGAAGCTTGTACTACAGTAAGTCACTGAGAACTGGACAGTGCTTTCCCTATAAATGAAAGTTTAGATCTCCTGTGGGAAATATATTTATATTTTGAGAGTGAGAGGGGAGGCTTGTGGGAACATTTGGAGGTATGACATGTGCTTAAAGAGTTAAAACTGTAGGAATGAGATCTAAAAATGTCTCTTTCAGCCTGTGCCTGTTCACATCTTACACTGATATGATCTGAAAGCTGCTGTAAACACACTCACTTTGGACTTGAGTTGCTCTTAAAGTACAAAAAGGTATCACAATACAATACAGAGCATAACTTTGAATATTGAAAGTCTGCTGAGCATTTTAAAATCTGAACTCTGAGTCTGTAGGCCAAAGTACATCTGTGCATTCCAGTTTCAAATTTACAGCAAATTTTCAACTTTCCAACTGAGGCGGATCATTCCTCCCATCCATTGTCATTATAAATTATAATTAAATAAAATA
Source organism: Scomber colias (assembly GCA_021039105.1). Lineage (NCBI taxonomy): Eukaryota > Metazoa > Chordata > Actinopteri > Scombriformes > Scombridae > Scomber > Scomber colias. The sequence continues at coordinate 12,495 of JAJDFG010001699.1, forward strand.
TATATAGAGTCACTGGAATATGCTAGATAAGATTAAATAAAAGTAAATTGGCCTAAATGGTGGAAACAAGCTCAACATGGGGCAGCTGTGGCTCAGGAGAGGTGTGATTCCCGGCTCCTCCAGTCCACATGTCGATGTGTCCTTTGGCAAGATGCCTCACCCCAAAACTGCCCCCGAGGGCTCCGCCAACGGTGTATGAATGTGTATGAATGGGTGAATGTGACATGTAGTGTAAAAGTGCTTTATAACCCTTAAACAGACAACGTGCACCAGGAGATACAGACTCTTTAACCTTCCTGTTGTCCTCCCGGGTCCTTCCTCTGTCCATCCTTCCTTCATCTGTCCGTCCTTCCGTCCTTCCTTCCTTCCTTCCTCAGATCTAAGTTCAGCTGTTAGGGTAAATGTTCCCTCCTTCTGTCCTTTCTTCCTTCCTTCATCTGCCCTTCCTTCCTTCCTCCCTCCCTTCCTTCCCTTCCTTCCCCTTCCTCCCTCCTTTCCTTCCTTCTTCCCTCCTTTCCTTCCTACCTTCCTCCCTCCCTTCCTTCCCTTCCTCCCCTTCCTCCCTCCTTTCCTTCCTTCTTCCCTCCTTTCCTTCCCACCTTCCTCCCTCCTTCCTTTCCTTCCTTCTTCCGTCCTTCCCTTCCTTCCTTCTTTCCTTCATTCCTTCCTTACTTGAGGTGCAAATGACATAACTAGTAAGGTCTGTTTAAGGGATAAGTACAGTCCATATACCATGTTAAAATTCGAACTGTGTTTCTAGCTGTAAGCATGACTATAGTTAAATGCCACAAAATTTTCAAAATAAAAGACAATAAAGAGTCCAATTGTTGCAATAATACATGCTCTTATTCTGATGTTAGTAGTTGTTCTCAGTTATATAAAAAATAGAAGAACTGACTGACCTGCAATATTCAACAATATAACAGTAACTGTACGATCCATTAACCCAGAATATCTACCTCATGTAACCAGTATTATTTAATGGGCAGTTTTATCCAAAGCACCCAGCGGTATGATGAATGAACATAAATTGTCAGTGTTGGTGGCCACCGAGGGTATAAAAGCCTGAAGTGTGAGAGCTTTAGTACCAACTGAACTGACTGAAATAAGCTCAATAGGCTTGAGCAGAAGATAAAATCACTATCTGAGCTGAGCTTTTGTTTACTCTGCAGGGCTCCAGGAAGGTTATATTAAGAGATTGGGATCTTTGCAGCCACCGCCACCTTGCATAGTACCAGTGGATCTGTCATCCAGTATCTCTCCAGTTCTTCTTTTACAAATACTTTCCCTCCATATGGCCCAAATTAAATGCGTTAATGTCTTCTGCTGGGAGGCTTATTTGATTCCTTGAGGTGAAATGGAGCAGCGTAAGTATATTTGTAGGTATTGATTGTGATTTTGGAAACAGCTGATGCCTCTTTAATGATATGCTCTGTTATTACCAGGCGGGGAGTTCCTGTCCTCTGAAAAGAAGCCTGCATTCTATCAAAAGGCCACCAGGGGGCGATCGTCTCTATACAAGTCAATGGAGAATTCACCAACTTCTCACTTGATTTCTAACCTCAGTAAACGTTTTCAAAATGTGTTTATGGTCTCAATCGCTAGTTTAAAGCCTTCTTCAATGCAGTATGATGTTCATTTGGGACATTTTGGCCTCCCTGATTTTATATGTGACGATAAAGCAGGGTATGCATTAGGGGGCGGGGCTACGTCCTGATTGACAGGTTGATTAACCAATGTCCTCCAGATCCAGCCCTCGTAACCATAGCACCACCTTGCATAGTACCAGTGGATCTGTCATCCAGTATCTCCACTTTTACAAATACTTTCCCTCCATATGGCCCAAATTAAATGCGTTAATGTCTTCTGCTGGGAGGCTTATTTGATTCCTTGAGGTGAAATGGAGCAGCCTAAGTATTTGTACTGTCATGCTGGGTGATATATGGGACACTCATCGTCATGGAAGCTCCTCTTTTTACTAGTTCCCTGTCCTTGAAATTTATAGCACCTCTCAAATGTGTTCATACACGAGTGCTCATGGACCGACGGTCAGACGCGCTCGCCGTGTGTTTATAGCTCTGTGTTATTCATCAGGGTCAGAGTGTCCGTCTCACTTGACTGGCATCTGTTTGAGCCAATAATTAATAGCTTAATAATTGATGTGCCCGTCATATGAGCGAGGAGATTATGGAGAGGTTAGGGCAGTCGGTAATGAATGCTAACGAGAGGTCACCAAAACAACCTCTGTGGTATACTTGATGCTCTACAGAAGGGGGGGGGGGGGGGGCAAACATGAGGCCCGTGGGCCAGAACCGGCCCGCCGAGGGGTGCTACCCGGTCCACTTTCCTTCCTGTGTTCTTTTCCTTCCTTCCATCTGTCCTTCCTACCTTTCTTCCTTCTGTCCTTCCTTCCTTCCATCTGTCCTTCCTACCTTCCTTTTTTCCTTTCTTCCTTCTGTCCTTCCTTCCTTCCATCTGTCCTTCCTCCCTTCCTTTTATCATTTATTGTTCCTTCCTTCCTTCCATCTGTCCTTCCTACCTTTCTTCCTTCTGTCCTTCCTTCCTTCCATCTGTCCTTCCTACCTTCCTTTTTTCCTTTCTTCCTTCTGTCCTTCCTTCCTTCCATCTGTCCTTCCTACCTTCCTTTTATCCTTTATTGTTCCTTCCTTCCTTCCATCTGTCCTTCCTACCTTCCTTTTATCCTTTATTGTTCCTTCCTTCCTTCCGTCTGTCCTTCCTACCTTCCTTTTTTCCTTCTGTCCTTCCTTCCTTCCATCTGTCCTTCCTACCTTTCTTGGTTCCTTGGTTCCTTCCATCTGTCCTTACTCCCTTTCTTCCTTCTGTCCTTCCTTCCATCTGTCCTTCCTCCCTTCCTTTTATCCTTTATTGTTCCTTCCTTCCTTCCATCTGTCCTTTCTACCTTCCTTTTATCCTTTATTGTTCCTTCTGTCCTTCCTTTCTTCCTTCTGTCCTTCCTCCCTTCCTTTTATCCTTTATTGTTCCTTCCTTCCTTCCATCTGTCCTTCCTACCTTTCTTGGTTCCTTCGTTCCTTCCATCTGTCCTTCCTACCTTTCTTGGTTCCTTCCTTCCTTCCATCTGTCCTTCCTCCCTTCCTTTTATCCTTTATTGTTCCTTCCTTCCTTCCATCTGTCCTTCCTATCTTCCTTTTTTCCTTTCTTCCTTCTGTCCTTCCTTCCTTCCATCTGTCCTTCCTCCCTTCCTTTTATCCTTTATTGTTCCTTCCTTTCTTCCATCTGTCCTTCCTACCTTTCTTGGTTCCTTCCATCTGTCCTTACTTCCATCTGTCCTTCTTCCCTTCCTTTTATCCTTTATTGTTCCTTCCTCCCTTCCATCTGTCCTTCCTACCTTCCTTTTATCCTTTATTGTTCCTTCCTTCCATCTGTCCTTCCTACCTTCCTTTTATCCTTCCTTCCATCTGTCCTTCCTCCCTTCCTTTTATCCTTTATTGTTCCTTCCTTCCTTCCATCTGTCCTTTCTACCTTCCTTTTATCCTTTATTGTTCCTTCTGTCCTTCCTTTCTTCCTTCTGTCCTTCCTCCCTTCCTTTTATCCTTTATTGTTCCTTCCTTCCTTCCTTCCATCTGTCCTTCCTACCTTTCTTGGTTCCTTCGTTCCTTCCATCTGTCCTTCCTACCTTTCTTGGTTCCTTCCTTCCTTCCATCTGTCCTTCCTCCCTTCCTTTTATCCTTTATTGTTCCTTCCTTCCTTCCATCTGTCCTTCCTATCTTCCTTTTTTCCTTTCTTCCTTCTGTCCTTCCTTCCTTCCATCTGTCCTTCCTCCCTTCCTTTTATCCTTTATTGTTCCTTCCTTTCTTCCATCTGTCCTTCCTACCTTTCTTGGTTCCTTCATCTGTCCTTACTTCCATCTGTCCTTCTTCCCTTCCTTTTATCCTTTATTGTTCCTTCCTCCCTTCCATCTGTCCTTCCTACCTTCCTTTTATCCTTTATTGTTCCTTCCTTCCATCTGTCCTTCCTACCTTCCTTTTATCCTTTCTTCCATCTGTCCTTCCTACCTTTCTTGGTTCCTTCGTTCCTTCCATCTGTCCTTCCTCCCTTCCTTTTATCCTTTATTGTTCCTTCCTTCCTTCCTTTATTGTTCCTTCCTTCCTTCCATCTGTCCTTCCTCTCTTCCTTTTATCCTTTATTGTTCCTTCCTTCCTTCCATCTGTCCTTCCTCCCTTCCTTGCATCCTTCATTGTTCCTTCCTTCCTTCCATCTGTCCTTCCTCTCTTCCTTTTATCCTTTATTGTTCCTTCCTTCCTTCCTTCCTTCCATCTGTCCTTCCTCCCTTCCTTGTATCCTTTATTGTTCCTTCTGTCCTTCCTTCCTTCCATCTGTCCTTCCTATCTTTCTTGGTTCCTTCGTTCCTTCCATCTGTCCTTACTCCCTTTCTTCCATCTGTCCTTCCTCCCTTACTTCTGTCCATCTGTCTGTCTGTCCTTCGCTGTTTGTCTTTCCTACCTTTCTTCCCTCCTTCCTGTTTGCCTGTCTTTCCTTCCATCTGTCCTTACTCCCTTTATTCCTCCCTTCCTTCCATCCATCTGTCTGTCTGTCCTTCACTGTTTGTCTTTCCTACCTTTCTTCCCTCCTTCCTGTTTGCCTGTCTGTCCTTCCTTCCTTCCCTTCTTATTTCCTTCATTCCTTTCTTCCTTCCTTCCTTCCATCTTTTTAATGATCCGGCCCACATCAGGTCAAACTGGTCTGTATTTGACCCTCGAATGAAGATGAGTTTGACGCCTCTGCTCTACATGAAGCATTGAATATTTCACCATTCATCATTAAAGTTGTTGCTACTGCTAACACACACAGTAAATCCTGGTTTTGGCTGTTTACACGAGAGCACAGGTAGAAAAAAAAAAAAAAAAAGGAGTAAAAAACCTATGAAAAAAGTTTTATTATTCACACAGCAAATCCAATTTCCATCACTGGTGTATATTTGTACGGCCCTCTGGGAGGAAAACTCAAAATCATCGTAATCATTTCCCTAAATCAATAAAATAAAATGGAAACTACTCAATTAATTCCTTCCTTCCTTCCACCTGTCCTTCCTACCTTCCTTTTATCCTTTATTGTTCCTTCCTTCCTTCCATCTGTCCGTCCTCCCTTCCTTTTATCCTTTATTGTTCCTTCCTTCCTTCCATCTGTCCTTCCTACCTTCCTTTTTTCCTTTCTTCCTTCTGTCCTTCCTTCCTTCCATCTGTCCTTCCTACCTTTCTTGGTTCCTTCGTTCCTTCCATCTGTCCTTACTCCCCTTTCTTCCTTCTGTCCTTCCTTCCATCTGTCCTTCCTCCCTTCCTTCCGTCCATCTGTCTGTCTGTCCTTCACTGTTTGTCTTTGCTACCTTTCTTCCCTCCTTCCTGTTTGCTTGTCTTTCCTTCCTTCCTACCTTCCCTTCTTATTTCCTTCATTCCTTTCTTCCTTCCTTCCTTCCTTCCTTCCTTCTATCTTTTTAATGATCCGGCCCACATCAGGTCAAACTGGTCTGTATATGACCCTTGAATGAAAATGAGTTTGACTCCTCTGCTCTACATGAAGCATTGAATATTTCACCATTCATCATTAAAGTTGTTGCTACTGCTAACACACACAGTAAATCCTGGTTTTGGCTGTTTACACGAGAGCACAGGTAGAAAAAAAAAAAAAAAAAAGGAGTAAAAACCTATGAAAAAAGTTTTATTATTCACACAGCAAATCCAATTTCCATCACTGGTGTATATTTGTACGGTCCTCTGGGAGCAAAACTCAAAATCATCGTAATCATTTCCCTAAATCAATAAAATAAAATGGAAACTACTCAATTAATTCCTCCTCAATGAAATGTGCCAAACAGTGATTGCATTTACTTTTTAACAACTCGTTACTCTCACTATAAACTTCATGATTGGAAATAATGGCTTTAATTTGACCTTAAGATACTGAGAGATATTTTAATATATTTCAACTTTTGATGGCACCACATTATCTTTGTAATCTCTTGGCAAAAATATATCATTACTACTCTTCATAAGGGGGGAAAACTATTACATACTGTTTTTATTATTTCTAAAAGTTTTATTTCTGTAGCTCCGGGAATTGGTTATGATTTAATCGTACTCAGCGAAGAACTGAATTCTCTCCTTAACAAACATACATGAACAATAACCCTTTATAGGACACTCATTGAAAGGAAGGAGGGGAAGGAAGGAAGGATGGAAGGATGGATGGAAGGAAGGAAGGACGGAGGAAAGAAGGAAGGAAGGAAGGTAGGGGGAGGAAAGAAAGAGAGAAGGAGGGAGGGAGGAAGGGAAGAAAGAAGGAAGGAAGGAAGAAGAAAGGGAGATGGAGGAAGGAAAGAAGGAAGGGAGGAGAGAAGGAGGGAGGGGAGGAAGGACAGATGGAAGGAAGGAAAGGAAGGAAGGAAGGAAGGAAGGAAGGACGGAGGAAGGAAAGAAGGAAGGGAGGAGAGAAGGAGGGAGGGAGGAAGGACAGATGGAAGGAAGGAAAGGAAGGAAGGATGGAGGAAATAATTGAACGAGGGAGGGAGAAAGGAAAAGAGGAAGGGAAGAAAGAAGGCAGGGAGGAAGGAAAGGAAGGAAAGAAGAAAGGAAGGAAAGAAGGAAGGAAGGAAAGAAAGAAAGAAGGAAGGATGGATATTTTGGGATATTTACAGAAGTTACCAAATATAATAATTTGCCCAATAAAGGGTTAACCTCACTTAAAAATCAACAGGAGCAAACAGCACACGAGGAGGAAGCTGAGTGGTAGGAGTGTAATCAGCAGAGTGAATGCCAAACACCTGTGTGAATGTGATCGGACGTTAGCAGCCACACAGCTGAGGATGAGGTATTGATTGTGATTTTGGGAACAGCTGATGCCTCTTTTAATGATATGCTCCGTTATTACCCAGCGAGGAGTCCCAGTCCTCTGAAAAGAAGCCAACGTGGAAGTAACTTAGAACTGCATTCTATCTAAAGGCCACCAGGGGGCGACCGTCTCTATACAAGTCAATGGAGAATTCACCAACTTCTCACTTGATTTCTAACCTCAGTAAACGTTTTCAAAATGTGTTTATGGTCTCAATCGCTAGTTTAAAGCCTTCTTCAATGCAGTATGATGTTCATTTGGGACATTTTGGCCTCCCTGATTTTATATGTGACGATAAAGCAGGGTATGCATTAGGGGGCGGGGCTACGTCCTGATTGACAGGTTGATTAACCAATGTCTAGATCCAGCCCTCGTAACCATAGCAACCTCCCCGCCTCGCCCATGGCCCCGCCTCATGCCCATATAAGTAGAATCCGTGTTTTTATTTTTCCCAGCATGCACCTGAAATGTTCAAGATGGCGCTGCCTAGATTAGAAACTATTGGCTTCCGAGCAGCAGTCCACAAACCAATGGGTGACGTCACGGATGTTACGTCTGTTTCTTCTTTACAGTCTGTGGTTATTACCCAGCGAGGAAACAGAATAAGGCCACTTCCATACTTCAGCTTCAGTCACGGTTTTCCTGCAGGATTATTACAGTTGTGCTCACTTTCAGTCTCATTTCCAAATACAGTGATTTATATTATGAAAAAATCTGAAGGTTTGTTTGCCACATAGCCAAATTGAATTTGTAGTTATAGCAATGAGGTTTGCTGCCAAGGTTGCTCTGAAAGACTAGTGTGACGAAGAAAAGGATGAGAACAAAAGGATAGGATGGATAATAAAAAATAAATAAATCTTCATAAAACTGTCAAAAAAAAAGTTCACCTTCTCAGGAGTCCATCCGTGTTGGACGTGTGGCTGCAGCCGTGAAGCTGTAATAGTCTGCGGTCGGGTTAGTGAGGATCTCTGGCTCCTGCTGAGTGTTGGTCTCATATTATGTTTGGCTCAGAGAAACCAATCTCCGCAGGGCTCTGATGCTGTTGCCATACCAGTTGGTGATTCCTCCTGTTAGGATGCTTTCATGTTATAACCAATAATCACTAAAATGAAACCAGAGTGATACATTTTTCTTTTAGTAATGTGAGCCCAACTTCCTTCTTTCCTTCCTATCTCTTTCTTTCCTCCCCCCTACCTTCCTCCCTTCCTTCTTTCATGTATTTCTTTCCTTCGTTCTTGCCTTCCTCTTTTCCTTTCTCCCTCCTTCTCAATCTTTCCTTCGTTCCTCCCCCCTATCTACCTACTTACCTACCTACCTACCTTCCTTCCCTCCTTCTTTCTTCCTTCCTTCCTTCCTTCCTCTCTACCTTCCTCCCTTCCTTCTTTCATGTCTTTCTTTCCTTCTTTCTTGCCTTCCTCTTTTCCTTTCTCCCTCCTTCTCTTTCTTTCCTTCTTTCCTCCTCCCTTCCTTCCTTCCTTCCTCCCCAAGTGATACTTTTTTCTTTTAGTAATGTGATCCCAATTTTGTATTTTGAGGTGACAAATTATTCATGAAAACCAGATTTCACCAGGATCTTCTCTATAGACTCAATTTAAATGTCATTTCCAGCACTGTATTACTTTAAATCTACCACCTGTAAATACAAGCAAACCGTGATTTATTGCACTTGCTGGAAGACTTTTGACAGATTTAAAGAATCCTGAATGGAAAAAATTCAGATTTTTGTCATTTTTATGAGTTAAGCTCCAAAGAACCTGCATCCTGCACTTAGTGAAACTCGATATCAGTATTTATTAGACTCTTCCTGTTTGGTGCATACCTGTCTTTCAATCTACATGCCCCCACTTTGCACATGTCCTGTTAAAAAGTTATAGTCTTCAGCTGAGATACGTGGACGATGGCACTCGAGTCATTTCGAGTAGTGAGTAGTAGTGCTCCTAATGACCATCTTTAATTGGCCATACATGCAAAATAAATAATAAATATATTTGGTAATAAATTATCAGCGTCATCGGGGATCGGAATTTCCTGTTTTGTGTTTTCCAAGTTAAACCAGCTGGGAGTGGAGCTGCTACTCCTGTTCACTCCTGTGGTCACTTACTGGACCTTTAACACTCCTGTTGTCCTCGAGGGAGGGAGGAAGAAGGAAGGAAGGAAGGAAGGGAGGAAAGGGTAAAGGAAGGGAGGAAGGAAGGAAGGTAGGAGAGAGGGAGGGAGGAAGGAAGGAAAGAAGGACAGAGGAAAGAAGGAAGGAAGGAAGGTAGGGGAGGGGAAAGAAAAGAGAAGGAGTCAGGGAGGGAGGAAGGAAGGAAGGAGGGAAGGATAGAAAGAGGGAGGGAGGAAAGAAGGAACAGTCAAAACAGACAAAGGAAGCAAGGAAGGAAAGGAAGGGAGTAAAGGAAAAAAGGAAGGGAGGAAGGAAGGAAGGTAGGAGAGAGGAAGGGAGGAAGGAAGGAAAGAAGGACAGAGGAAAGAAGGAAGGAAAGAAGGACAGACGAAAGAAGGAAGGAAGGAAGGTAGGGGAGGGGAAAGAAAGAGAGAAGGAGTCAGGGAGGGAGGAAGGAAGGAAGGAGGGAAGGAAAAAAGGAGGGAGGGAGGGAGGAAAGAGAAGAGGGAGGGCGGAAGGACAGATGGAAGAAGGGAAGGGAGGAAAGAAGGAACAGTCAAAACAGACGGGGTCAATTTGACCCGGGAGGACGACATTAGGAGGATCATCATCTTTTTGCATGTCTGTAGTTTTATTTCTCATCTCTGTGTTATTCTGATTTCTCCACAGCTCATCATTTCCTTTGCTGTCATTTCTGAGGCATCAATTAAGACGTCAGCTGTTCACACCTTCATCGTCAGCTTCTCATACTGCAGCTTTCTTTTTAAATATGTCCCCCCCCCCCCCCCCCCTCTGCTGTAGTGCTTTCTCCACACCTCCCTATCACCAACCACACTCTGCACATTCATCAGTGTCATCAGCCACCATCACCAGTGTCTGGACTCGGGGGGTCGGAGGGGGGGGGGGGGGGTTAGGGTCAGGGTTAGGGTTGGGTGGGGGGGGGGTCTATCTCCTGCAGAGTCCAAAGACGTCTAATCCCTAATAATCGATATCATCTGTTTAATAAGCAACTCTTTGTGCTTCATTCTCTGGTCTCTGATTCAACTGCTGTAAGCCGTCTTAACCTTCCTGTCGTCCTCCCGGGTCAAATTGACCCCCGTCTGTTTGGACTGTTCCGTCTGTCCTTCTTCCATCCCTCCTTCCCTCCTTCTTTCATTCCCCCATCCCTCCTTCCTTCCTTCCTCCTTCTCTCTTTCTTTCCTCTCCCCTACCTTCCTCCCTTCCTTCCTTATTGCCTTCCTTCGTCCTTCTCTCTTTCTTTCCTCTCCCCTACCTTCCTCCCTTCCTTCCTCCCTTTCTTTCCTCTCCCCTACATTCCTCCCTTCCTTCCTTATTGCCTTCCTTTCTCCCTCATTCTCTCTTCCTTTCCTTCTTTCCTCCCCCTAACTTCCTTCCTTCTTTCCTCCTTTCCTTCCTTCTTCCTCCCTTCCTTCTTTCCTTCCTCTCTATCTTCCTCCCTTCCTTCTTTCATGTATTTCTTTCCTTCCTTCTTGCCTTCCTCTTTTCCTTTCTCCCTCCTTCTCTGTCTTTCCTTCTTTCCTCCCCCCTACCTACCTACCTCCCTCCCTCCCTCCCTCCCTTCCTCCCTCCCTCCTTTCCTCCCTCCCTCCCTCCTTTCCTCCCTTCCTTCCTTGACACGAGGACAACAGAAGGTTAAACTGCTAAAGGCCTTTTAATAGCACGGTGAGGTAAGAGGTCATTTCTCACCTTCTGCAGGAGCCGCTCAGCTGATGTGAGAATTGAACCATCAACATTCATCCATCACCGAGCTGCTCCGAGACAAACCTCTCCTCATCTTCATGTTTATGGTATTTGGTGTTTTTCTTTTTTTTTGGGTGTCTGGCGCCGCACTTCAAAAGCTTCAAGCCTCTCAGCATTTTTTGACTCATCCATCCCACAGTGACACTTTTTGTGATAAAGGTCAGACATCAAAAAAAGCACTTTTATTTTTACTTGGAGGGGAATGATGCATCTCACTGCTACTGTTAAACTTTTAATGTGGGAATTTATAAAAGAAGATGGAAAATAAAGGGTTTAGTTTAGTTTTCTTATGATCATGGAAGAATAGTTTTTGTGATGTCAACATAACAAATCTTATTTTCTAATCATCAAATAATAATTATAATGAAATCACTGTTTTGTAACCTTGATTGAACCTAAACCGTCTTGTCAGGAAAATGATTTAAGGTAATATTTCCTACGTTGCTTTCGTGTGTTGTCCTTGAGTCAAGGAAAGAAGGGAGGAAGAAGGAAGGAAAGGCGGGAGGAAGGAGGAATGAAGGAAGGAAGGAGGAAGGAAGGGAGGAAAGGAAAGAAGGAAGGAAGGAGGAAGGTAGGGGAGGGGAAAGAAAGAGAGAAGGAGTCAGGGAGGGAGGAAGGAAGGAGGGAAGGAGGGAAAGAAAGAAGGAAGGAAGGAAGGGAGGAAAGGAAAGAAGGAAGGAGGGGAGGAAGGAAGGTAGGAGAGAGGAAGGGAGGAAGGAAGGAAAGAAGGACAGAGGAAAGAAGAAAGGAAGGAAGGTAGGGGAGGGGAAGAAAGAGAGGAGTCAGGGAGGGAGGGAGGGAGGTGTGTGTGTGTGTGAACGTTTTTTCAAATTAAAACCAACAATGTGTTAAAATAGGAGATAAAAATGAAGTATAAAAGCATTAATATTCAACATAAGAACAAAAATCCTAATCCAAGCAACTCAAAAACATAATGTTGTAAAAACTATCGTCTCATTAAAGCTTCCTAACAAGAGAAACTTCAAATGTTTAATACAACAAACACTAGAAAACAGATGCAGCTCTACTGTACAAGTCAAGAAAAGAAAAAACCTAAAAGTTCTTAAAGCCGCCTACAATGACAAACAACAGATTTCCAGTTTAATTATCCATGAAAATAAACATCTGTGCTATTAAGACAAGAATAAAAAAAAGAAAAAAGAAGAAGAAGTGAATATTGAGGTTAAATCTCCAAATGAACGCTGCTGTATGAATATGGAGCAGTTTGCTAATAAGTTCAACATCTACTTAATGAAATAATGTGTCTGTGTCTGTGGGTTAGTCAGCTTCTTTTAGAGAGTTAGTACAGATGATAATTTAATGCAGCTTTAATAACTCTTTAATATGTCGGATCAGGTTTGAGGAGCAGAGAGATGTTTTTATATAACAGGTGGCTGTAACACGCTCAAGCTGCCCACGTAGAGATGAGTCCTCCACCATTTCTCCCAAAGTAAGGTAAAGGTGTGGACCTGAGTCACACTCTGGTGAAAAGTCAGATTACTTCAGATTCAACCTCGAGAAAGTCAAAGAAAACTTCCAACTTCACTTTCACACCGATGACTCACGAGTTCAACCTTTTGACTTGAAATGATTTTAATCATTTCAAGTCAATCAATCAATGATTTTAATCAAGCGCCATCTTGAGAATTTCAGGTGCATGCTGGGAAAAATAAAAACACGGATTCTACTTATATGGGCATGAGGCGGGGCCATGGACGGAAGTATGGGCGGGACTAACGGCGGAGCGGGGAGGCTGCTATGGTTACGAGGGCTGGGATCTGGAGGACATTGGTCAATCAACCTGTCAATCAGGACGTAGCCACGCCCTAATGCATACCCTGCTTTATCAATCACATATAAAATCAGGGAGGCCAAAATGTCCCAAATGAACATCATACTGCATTGAAGAAGGCTTTAAACTAGCGATTGAGACCATAAACACATTTGAAAACGTTTACTGAGGTTAGAAATCAAGTGAGAAGTTGGTGAATTCTCCATTGACTTGTATAGAGACGGTCGCCCCCTGGTGGCCTTTTATATGAATGCAGCTCTAAGTTACTTCCTGGTTGGCTTCTTTTCTGAGGACAGGAACTCCCCGCCTGGTCGAAACGCAGAACTGAGGTTGATCCTAACTTAGGACTTTATTGGGAACTCATCTCTCTTAATCTTAATTTGGGATTTAATAGCCAAGACATGCAGCTTTCTTTTGACTTGAACTTTGTCCCATCTCTGATTCATGTGGCGGTCCACTCTTGTGTCGTGGACAACATCGGGATCACGGGGAGATGAACAGTTACACAGTGACATGATTTTTGGTGTCAGTCACGATCATGAGTCACAATAACGGGAGAAGGCGATGCTGTCTATATTCATGAGCGCTGTAATAGCACAGCTGTCAGACAAGTCCTTGAAATGTTTTGAATTGCACTCACGCTGTTCATGTATCCCCCCCGTTCTTAGTCCCACAGTTTCAAGAGTCGAGACACTTCAGTACATGTATGTTATTAAACGTGAGGTGGAACCCAGTCTCTGCAAACCGTGTCTGGATTTCAGTCGAGTAACTTTTCAAAAAAGACAAGTTTGGATACGGAGACACAAACGGCATCAACTCAGTTTCGATTAAATGATAACTGTCAAGTCCTGCGCTGTGGCAGAGAGTGAGAAGTAAACAGGAGGAGGTGAAGACGCACATGTCTTCCAATCTTTGTGTCTGTTCCTTTCCTCCGTCCTCCCTTCCTTCCTCCCTCCTTTCCTTCCTTCTTCCCTCCTCCCTCCTATCCTTCCTTCTTCCCTCCTCCCTCCTATCCTTCCTTCTTCCCTCCTCCCTCCCTCATTTCCTTCCTTCTCTCTTTCTTTCCTCTCCCCTACCTTCCTCCCTTCCTTATTGCCTTCCTCGTTTCCTTTCTCCCTTCTCTCGTTTCCTTCTTTCCTCTCTCTACCTTCCTTCCTTCTTTCCTCCTTTCCTTCCTTCCTTTCCTTCCTCCCTGCCTTCTTTCTTCCCTTCCTCTTTTCCTGTCTCCCTCCCTCGTTCTTTATTTCCTCCGTCCTTCCTTCCTTTCCTTCCTTCCTTCCATTTGTCCTTCCTCCCTTCCTCCTTCTCTCCTCCTTTTCTTCTTTTCTTCCTCCGTCCTTCCTTCCTTTCCTTCCTTCCTTCCATTTGTCCTTCCTCCCTCCCTCCTTCTCTCCTCCTTTCCTTCTTTTCTTCCTCTGTCCTTCCTTCCTTCCTTTCCTGTCAGACAAGTCCATGTTTTGAATTGCACTCACGCTGTTCATGTATCCCCCCCGTTCTTAGCAGAGTCCCACAGTTTCAAGAGTCGAGACACTTCAGTACATGTATGTTATTAAACGTGAGGTGGAACCCAGTCTCTGCAAACCGTGTCTGGATTTCAGTCGAGTAAACTTTTCAAAAAAGACAAGTTTGGATACGGAGACACAAACGGCATCAACTCAGTTTCGATTAAATGATAACTGTCAAGTCCTGCGCTGTGGCAGAGAGTGAGAAGTAAACAGGAGGAGGTGAAGACGCACATGTCTTCCAATCTTTGTGTCTGTTCCTTTCCTCCGTCCTCCCTTCCTCCCTCCCTCCTTTCCTTCCTTCTTCCCTCCTCCCTCCTTTCCTTCCTTCTTCCCTCCTCCCTCCTTTCCTTCCTTCTTCCCTCCTCCCTCCTATCCTTCCTTCTTCCCTCCTCCCTCCTTTCCTCCCTCATTTCCTTCCTTCTCTCTTTCTTTCCTCTCCCCTACCTTCCTCCCTTCCTTATTGCCTTCCTTATTTCCTTTCTCCCTTCTCTCGTTTCCTTCTTTCCTCTCTCTACCTTCCTTCCTTCTTTCCTCCTTTCCTTCCTCCCTGCCTTCTTTCTTCCCTTCCTCTTTTCCTGTCTCCCTCCCTCGTTCTTTATTTCCTCCGTCCTTCCTTCCCAGTCTCTGCAAACCATGTCTGTATTTCAGTCGAGTAACTTTTCAAAAAAAGACAAGTTTGGATACGGAGACACAAACGGCATCAACTCAGTTTCGATTAAATGATAACTGTCAAGTCCTCTAATCCTTCTTTCTGGGGAGCATGAAGTCATGCAGCGATAAAGCAGGTATTTGATTTCCACTTGATCAGAAATCAGAAGCAACTCACAGTGCAAGTGTAGAAAATTAGTCTTGAATGTTGATTTGGTGGGATTTCTCTACATGCACACATCTGATCTGTAATATTATGAAATGTGCATGTAAAAAAAAAAAAGAAGAAAGAAAGTAAATATTAGATATTGTATTTCATTGAGGTTTGCAATAACCATTTACAATCTGCAAACAAGAATAGACATCTCTCCTTGGTCACTGGGGGCTACTATGAGAGTTTGGAAAGAGTTTGTAAAGCAGGGTGTGAAGCCAGTTAACCCTCCTGTTGTCCTCAAGTCAAGGAAGGAAAGGAGGGAGGGAGGAAGGAAGGAAGAAGGAAGGAAGGGAGGAAAGGAAAGGAAAGGAAAGAAGGAGGGAGGGAGGGAGGAAAGGAATGGAAAGAAGGAAGGAAAGGAGGAAGGAAAGGAGGGAGGGAGGAAGGAAGGAAGGGAGGGAAGGAAGAGGGAAGGAAAGGATGGAGGAAGGAAGGAAGGAAGGAGGGAGGGAGGAAAGGAAAGGAAAGGAGGGAGGAAGGAAGGAAGAAGGAAGGAAAGGAGGGAGGAAGGGAGGAAAGGAAAGGAAAGAAGGAAGGAAAGGAGGGAGGGAGGGAGGAAGGAAGAAGGGAGGAAAGGAAAGAAGGGAGAAGGAAGGAAAGGAGGGAGGAAGGAAGGAGGGAAGGAAGAAGGGAGGAGAGGAAAGAAGGACAGAGGAAAGAAGGAAGGGAGGAGGGAATAAGGAAGGAAAGGAGGGAGAAAGGAAGGAATATGACGGGGTCAATTTGACCCGGGAGGACGACACAAGGGTTAAGCAACAACTGGAATAAATGACTCTCAAATCTCATCTCAAATCAGCAGAACATGGCGAGTAAGTTTGATGGAAACTAGCAATCCAAACACACTTAGCACACTCTTCCTGTCATCCTAACGAAACAGCCACTCTGACTGGCAGTTTGGAGCCAAACCTTTCATCATGAGTGCACCTCAGAAACCGATGCCCACTACCTTCTGATGTATAATCTGTAACATGAGGATTACTTTTGTCACAGATCCGCCGTGGCTCTGCTGCAAACACTGATGCATTCACTTCACTGCATACGATCCCTGTACAAACATGTGTGGGTGGATGTGGATAGAGGTAGATTTATGAGTGTATGTGAATGTATTATGCATCCGTATTCTGTGTACTGTGTTTAAATCTACTACATGCACGAGTGTATGCGGTCCATGATTGAAGTACGTCTTCAACCTTTTGCTCTCGACCTATTTTGGGCTCCACTGAGTCACTTGAAAAAAATTGCAAAGGTGCTCTGAGAGCAAAACCTTTCAGTGACTCCTCTGTAAACCTCCCCTCTCGTTAAATCTTTATTTTTTCGTTACTGGAGCCTAAAAGCACTCTGCAAAAACACACAGGACACTAAAACTAGGGCGCTTTTAATGCAGGTGTCCTGTCAAATTCACAAGCGGGACCATGTTTCAAAAAGATTGCTGCCTGGGAGCAAAGGCTTTTTGTAAACGGTGAATGTCCGAATGAAGTAAAAACGTCAAAGCCCTAATGGACTGGAATGTTAATTGAGGCATTTATCACGATGTTGAATCAAAGCTTTTACAAGGACATAGAGGCGAGCTGCCTGGACCTGCCAGCAGGCCCGAGGGCATTGTCAGTGCAGCTCATGTCGAGTATCTGTTACAACATCCTGCCTGAGTGCTGTGGCCTTTAGGGTTTCACTTCTCCACTGGCTGTAAAATGAACAATGAAAAACAACTCAATATGACTAATGAAAAGC